>CAUYON010065958.1:0-47044 GCA_963573935.1 Arctocebus calabarensis | reverse complement strand
CAAAGGTGGCGGGTTCAAGCCCGGCCTCGGCCGAACTGCAAAAGAAAAAAATAGCTGGGCGCTGTGGCGGGCGCCTGTAGTTCCAGCTACTAGGGAGGCTGAGGCAAGAGAATCGCTTAGGCCCAAGAGCTGGAGGTTGCTTTGAGCAGTGTGACGCCACGGCACTCAACCCAGGGCGATAAAGTGAGACTCTGTATCTACAAAAAAAAAAAAAAAAAAAAGAGAAAAAAAAAATTCAGTAAAACTTTTCCCATTGTTAGTTGTGAAATGAATTGGGGGTAATGGAGAATTGTGCTCTTCTTAGCAATACTATAATAGACATTGGAGGACTTAATAATGGAGAATAAAGTGCACAAAAAGTACCAAGAACAAGACTAGATTTAAAAGCTCTTTTCAGCTTCTTTGAAACATCTGGTCTTTTAGTTTGATGATGAGCACAGTATATCCTATAAATTATTGTGGAGAACTTTTCAAAGTCAGGACAGTGCTATGAAACTGATGTCAATAAGAATAGTGGGGTTAAAAATTAGCCTGCACTAAGAGAAGATGTACCCGCAAACATGATTTTTTATCCGTAAAAATCTGAGTTGAGGCTTATTATTGATAGCAAACTTAATAATTTATAGTCAACAAGTATTTTCTAACTAACTACCAAGTGCAAGCATGAGCTAAATACTATAGGAGATATAAAGGTAAATAGTAAACGATATAATAATGTATTTAAGAAAGAAAAATGAAAAAAGAACCAGAGACATTGTTTCCTCTTGAAAATTAACCAAATATAGTGTCAACGTGACATCTAATTTCATATAGTGTTGGTCTTAAAAATAGTAGTAGAACTCATTGCTTCTGCTTTCTACCATCCCAATTCACGGACTGTGCCACTGAGATACACAGGGTACGTAGCATATATCCAGAGATCACTTCTAAAATCACAGTGTTCATGCTGTTTATCTTGGAAAATGTTAGAATTTTTCATTCTGCTCATCAATATGTTTATATTTGTTTACATATGACATGTGTTCAATTAGTTCAAATAGAAAAAAAAACTGACTCTTCAGAAAAATGAAGCAAGTTTTTCCTGAGACATCATATATTTCTTAATTTAAGTCAATATATCTTAAATCTACACGTAACCTAGTTTGAAACATGTTTCTATAGGAAAACTTCAGTTTATGGAATAGACATGCTCAAAAATAACTATAATATTTTAAAAAAATTTTACTGCATACTATTTCTTTTGTTTTTGTTTTTCACTATTGAATTTAAGATCTCTTATTTTGAAATAACTATGTTTAGATTCATGGCATATATCTCTAATAGCCTAATAACTGGAAAAAAGAAGAAAGAACCTATTCATTAGACAGTGCTGTTTATATTTATCTTGTCAGTCGTGGCTACTTAAGAACATCCTGTTGCTTGGACTAGAACTATGAACACATGAAAATATTTAATAATCTGGTTGCTGAGTATGAAATTTAAAACAACTTATAAAATTTAACATATACTAATGAAATGCAAACATTTTTATTATTATAGATAATAGTAAGAGCAAAGTACTATTTCCTTGTCAATGACTTGAAAATAATGATGAAAGTTTGACAGCTAAATCAGTAAAACTTACACCTAATTAGCATGAATACTCATCAGTACATGATATGTCATGGTATCATACATATAGTATTAAAACAACCGAGAAGCCCCCAAAACTCCTATCCAGATAATCTGGAAATAAATCCACAAATTCATTTTTTTATTGTTGTTGCAGTTTTGGCCAGGGCTGGGTTCACACCCACCACCCTCGGTATATGGGGCCAGTGCCCTACTCACTGAGCCACAGGCACTGCCCTAAATCCACAAATTTAAAACTAGAATGTGGCTATGACAAAGGCAGCATAAAAATCATAAACTCCATTATGTACTACATAGAAAATGATTATATATACACAAGGACATGAATTATCTACAAAAATTACTCTCAAAAAAACCCTGACAACTCTGTTTAGTATCGAGGGGTCACTGATCGGCCAAATGCTAAGGCAAAATGAAATCCTTTTTTTCCTACTCATTCATTTCATACAATTTTATATACTTTTATTTTATGTGTATCTAAAGTTGGCTCTTTTAGAAAGCAATAGTGTTAGTTACCTTCAGAATACCTAAATAAATTAGTAGAATAATAGCGTTACTGGGTATTCTAATTCAGTATTGTACTAAAAAGTACTTCTTAGAGGTACATAAAAATAACATTACATGGATGCCATGAAATGCTTGTCAATTATCCAAAGCTCCCAGAGGAATCCCTACAAGTTTTACAAAGGATGCTTTCTTTCTCGAAATTATCAGTGCTGTCTCATTTATGTAATAGGGTTCAATTACTATTATTCTTACTCTTACTTAATTTTAAAAACAATTACAGAAATACCATTACTTCTTTAGTTTATCATTTTCTTCTTTGTTATTTTAATTCTCTCCCATTTCTTATAACTATGTTTCTTTTTTCCCAAGAAGTGTGAATGAATATGTTGGCCTACCTGAGAGGACAGGAGTTAAAGCAGTTTGTGTAACACTTATCTAGAGCACAAACAGGGGAGCTGAAAGAGTCATAAGTTAGTATTTTCCAGAGACTGAATTATAGGACATAAAGTTTCTAGTCCCTAGAGAGCTGCATTCTGTAATGGAACGGGAATACTTCATTGTGACCTATGTAAAATAATTCTGGATCATTTGTACTTCCCTTTGTTATGATTTCATACTCCCCAACCACCCTTCCACTGATTTGATTTCCTGGGATTTCTTAAATACTAGGAAGGGGTACCCTGGTAGAGACACAAGATTATCTACTGTCACAAATTTATTGATGGTCTTCCTTTTATACATAATTCTCATATAAATCTGATTCTTCCAGTTTGGCAAGGAATCAGATCCTAAACAATAGTAAACTCACCACACCAATGGTGACATTTACCTAAAGGTCATGACCATTTCTGTTGATAGGTGAACTTATTATCATTTATTATAAACCTCTAGGCTGGGCGTGGTGGCTCACACAGTAATCTTTACACTCTGGGAGGCTGAGGTGGGTGGATTGCTTGAGCTCAGGATTTCAAGACCAGACTGAGCAAGAGTGAGACTCTGTCTCTTCTAAAAAATAGAAAGAAAACCTAGTTGGGGGTTGTGACAGGTACCTATAGTCTCAGCTACTCGGGAGGCTGGGCAAGAGCATTGCTCAAACTCAGAGTTTGAGGTTGATGTGAGCTATGAGTACACCATAGCACTCTACCCAGGGAAACAGAGTGAGACTGTCTCAAAAAGAAAAAAAAAAAAAAAAACTATAATAATTTTCAGTTACTAAGAACCATGATAAAGATATGAGTTCTTATGTAATGTTTAAAGATAGTATTCTGCAAAGGAATGCGGAAATAAAATAATCTTTTAGAACTGTTTCTATCTATCTTTGTCTGTTCCCTAAGGCCTCTACTGATATCAGTTAATTTGCATTTTTTCCACAAAACCAACTCCAAGTATTTATTTAACTCTGCCCTAGAAATTTCAAACACTGGTCTAAACCATAAATCACTTGGAGTTTATTCTGATTTCCAAATATTCTAGAAGTATCTGATAAGGAGTTTCATTATTCTTTTCTTCCCTAAGAGTCAGTTAAAAATTTATAAGAAAACCAGCCAGCATCTGTGGCTCAAAAGAGTAAGGCGCCAGCCCCATGTGCCGGAAGTGGTGGGTTCAAATCCAGCCTCTACCAAAAACTGCAAAAAAAACCCCAAACAAACAAAAAAAAATTAAGAAAACTAAAATTATTTCATAACAAAATATGTTGCTTTTTTTTGTATTTTAGTATACTAAATGAGAGGAACTGAAACACAAGAATAGCTGTCATTCCTTCAGCTCCTGTGAAAGGCTGGCTGGCACAACAGAAAGTTTGCTGCTTATGTATTTAAAAGAATTTACTTTAAGAGCTGTATTGTCAGAAGTCAGCTTATTAAAAAACTGATATTCAGACTATATCTTTTTATAAGACTTCTCTGTTCTCTTTTGGGTTGTATTTCTCCCATGAAATTTCTTTCTTGGTCTAACCCCTGCCCATTTTGATGAGACAGCATCTCACTCTTTGCTCCAGGCTAGAGTGCTATAGCCTCAACCCAGCTCACAGCAACCTGCAATTACTGGATTCAAGTGATCCTCCTGACTCAGCTTCCAGTATAACTGGGACTGTAAGTGGAGCCCGCCATGACCAGCTAATTATTCTATCTTAGTAGAGATGGAGTCTTGTACTTGGTCAGGCTGGTTTTGAACTCCAGATGTCAAGGGATTCTCCTGTCTTCACCTTTCAGAGTGCTAGGATTATAGACATGAGCTACCGTGCCCGGGACAGAACTCTTCTTTTTTTAAAACTCCTAATAACTAGAACTTCATTGGCCTTTTGAGAATCTTAAGGGTCCCTAAAATTGGTTTCTTTAAGACTTTTTCTTCCATTTATTTCTGGTCCTCTTTTTCTTTGCCACCGTTGATACTATATGAAAGGCTCTTGATGGAACTACCGAGTGCCCTATTTTGGAGTCACCTGTCTTCCTGCCAGAGCCCCAAGAGTCATAGGCAGGTTATTCTCAAGTGTAAAGCCCTGTTCTTTTGCATTCAACACTTGTCTCAAAGGCCTTGATTAAGATGAGACTGGCTGATGCAAGGTTTAACCTGGTTTCGATTTTTCAATAGAAAGAAAAAAAAAACGTGTAAACAGCTAGCTTTGTTTTTCATGAACATTCAAACATAATTGTTAAGAATGAATAAATTAGGTAAATACACATGCAAATTAGGTAAATAAATGTTTGCAAATAGTTTCAAGTTGTTATAGTTTCAAAAATCTTTTCAGTAATTTAAAATCTAAGAGTCATATTATTTTCAATTAAGTAATAGATAATCATGAAATGACAGTCATTTCAGAGTAGGCTAAAATACTGAAACATTAATTATTAAGTGTAAGTTTAAATTTCTATACTTCAGCATTTTTTAATATGACATGGAAAAGTAAAATATGCCTGGGTTTGTTAATAAACATTAAAAATTTGAGAAAACACTCCTTTCTAGAAATTATGAGCTAGTTTTCATTCCCAAATACTGATATAAAAGAATTTAAAGTTGATTAGTCCTGAAGTTTTTATTAAAAATTAAAGTTACTAAGAGTTAAAATTAATATATTAGAAATAATTAATATATAATTAAAACAAATAGAAGAGAAGCAATTCTGTACACATATTTCATGAGAAAAATAAGACATCATAAGGTAGGAAGATGAATTTTTGTTGAAGAAAATGTTATTTTTGTCTAGGTTGAAGTTATTATTATTATTTTTTTTGGCAGTTTTGGCTGGAGTTGGGTTTGATACCGCCACTTCCCACATATGGTGCTGGTGCCCACTCCTTTGAGCCAAGGGCACCTCCCTAGGTTGAAGTTTTTAAAAGGTTTTCTCAGAATAAATGGAGGAAAGAAAGTTATAGATAAACAGAGATAAAAGGTTGGGGGAAAAGAGATTGGAAAAAATTGTAAAAGATTATAAAATTTATTCAAAAAAAAACTTATCCTGTATGGTCAAAGCTGATTCAGATTGAATGGATTTATTTATAATGTTTTATTTAAATTAGCTTTCATATTAATAATACATTGAACAAAAAATGAAAAAAATAATACATTGAGACAAACCTATAATTTTGTTTTCCCTTTTAAACAAAATTTTCGTGCAATATTGATAAAAAATAGGAAAAAATTTTTGTTCACCTTTTGACTAAACTGTTAACAAAAAGAATGGAGAGGTTTGGCACCAGTAATAAGGTAGTTATGGCACCAGCCACATACACCAAGACTGGCGGGTTTGAAACCAGCCCGGGCCAGCTAACACAACAATGGCAACTGTGACAAAAAATAGCCATGTGTTGTGGGGGTGCCTGTAGTCCCAGATACTTGGGAGTCTGAGGCAAGAGAATCACTTAAGCCCAAGAGATTGAGGTTGCTGTAAGTTATGGTGCCACGGCACTTTACCAAGGGTGACACAGTGAGACTGCTTCAAAAAAAAAAAGGATAGAGCAACACACATTCAGTGATCTCATGCTGTCACTGTTAGGTCTTTTGATTTAGGAAATTGAGCCTTTTCTCTATTGAAGAGTAAAGACTCTTGCTTTTTAAAATATCCTAATTGTCACTTTGTCTAAATGAATGACTCATTTCACAGTGACCTGCGATTCTATTTTTGACCAAGTGTATTGAAACTTTGTTATCGATAAACTTTCTAAGCAAATTAAAAATTAAGTCTTTTTGACCTCAAACTAATTTTTAGAGGTTCCACAGGCCCCTGAAGCACCTGAAAGAAAGATAATAAACCAAATCAATCTTATTTGATTTAATAAATTATATAGAAAGTATTATCAACCAAAATATCTTCAAACTTTTTTGAGTTATATTTTTATAGCTATGTTACTAACATGCATTCCAAATTTGAGATTCCTGAAATTCTGATGTCTTAGTCCATGTTATCAGTCACAATTATAATTATTATTCTATATCATTGCAGGCCATAGAATATAACCGAATTTGCTTGTAAATTGTGTCTTTAACCATGGCTCTTTTAAATCTTGTTGTACACAGTTAACTTTATTCTGGTACTCTTTCTAGAAGCATTTTACCATTGCCTAAAGTCCAAAACTTGCTTCTTCATCAAGGAAGTTAATGGAGAGGATCCTGGCACGTACTCCTAATGTAAGTTTCTGATCACTTTAAGAGCATATCATTGGACTCGGTAAACATTACAGAATTCTAAAAACAAATAAACAAACAAAAAAAAAAACCCTGGACATTTAAAATGGTTGATCTAACACCAACCACAACAATAATTAATTATATGGGACTGCAGTGATGAAAGACTAAAATAATGACTTTTTTTGTTTGAAAAATTCCTCATTCTTTTTATGTTTTGTTTTCCTGAGTTAGAAAAGCTTTATTTCCTCTTAAGCTACCTATTGCTTTATGGCAATTTGATAAAACACATTTTTGAGAGCAAAATTCAAACATTTATCTTTCTATCCCTCCAGAATTTATTTGCAACACAATTATTTGCATATATTCAATAAAAATGTTCAAACAGGATACAATTAGAGACACTAGTTATTTTACCAGGGTTTTGACTAGAATTTCATATTTTCAGATATAAGTGGACTGCTTTGAGGAATCAAATTTGACTTTATGAAGCCAGTAGATTTGGAAAAAGACTGGACTGTACCTTGTCTCCAAGGTTTCTTTCAAGGATTCTGGTCTTTGGGTAAGTAAAGAATGTCATTTTCTAACAAACTCAAGGACTTCATCATATTTGAAGGACTTCAAGACCAGAGGCTTTCACCCAATATGTATTACAGATGCAGTCAGATGGTGAGTCTTAGGCTTTGGCTTGGAGTGTAAGCCTTGGGAAGCTTTTAAAAGTCCAATCTGAGAGCCTTTATGAAAAGTTAAAAAGAGCCTGTATTATAAGCTACTATTTTTCTTGCACTTTATGCAAATAATCAGGCCAAGTTAATGAGACTAAACTTATTTACAAACAAATTAATCTTGCCATAAATATATTTGATAGAAATGGAAGATAAAGGTGATGTTTCAGAACAAAATCCATTATTAGCTTTCATTCTGTTGTTGTTCAGATTTTATTCTTTACCAGAAATTTGAACTGGATCAGAATTTCTTATGATTTCCTCCAATATGAGGCTGTACATCTCTATGCTAATATTTAATTTAAAATTTTTCTAACTTGGAATCACTAAAATTAAAATTGTGTTTTTTTTTCTAAATTCATACAAACTAAAACTGGTCAAATTGAAAAATAGATTCCAGATAAATCGTAATAATGGCTTATGTATATGTATGAAGGTTGCTTCATACTGGGAACATCTGTCAGATTACCACTGCCTATCTTGCGCAAATTAAAGATGCTTCAAACTCAAATCCAGGAATCTTCTCAACTGACTTCCCTCTAGACTCTAGAAATATGAGCTTATAGACTACTCCAGATATTAACCCTTGTTTTTCATGCCTCTTACTAAAGATCTGTTTGCCTGCTTTTATTGCTCATCTGCAATGTTGTCTCCTGAAATGAAACGTAACTGTTTGATTGAACTAATCTATTCTCAGTACTAAGGGACTGATTCAAGAAGATCTGGGACAATGTACTCAAATGTTTTTCTTTCTGTTTGTTTTTCCTTTTGGCAATCTCTTATCTCACGACTGTTAGGGGTTTTACCATGATTAAGAAAGAATTCTTAACTCAGTTTAAGGTAAGTTTTGAAGCAAGAAGTAAGAAATTTATTTTACTTTCCAAGGGAGAAACAGGCATGACATGAAATGAAGAAAGAATGCAGGCCCTGAGCATGACTGGTTGGATTTTTTATTGGAGTTAGAAGGAGCAGAGCAGTTGCAATTGTGAAATGATAATAAAAGATGGTTATTTCCTGGAGCAGTTGTTTTTGTTGGGCTGATTTTATCTGACTTTTCAGAATGTGGTCTAGCAGATGCTGATGGGCTATATAACCTTTTATATTTTTTAAATACTCTTCCAGTTCAGCAAAACAAGCTCTTAAAAAAAGTAAGTTAAGCCACAAGTGGTCAAGCAAAAAGTAGGCAATGTAGTCTAGCACACCATTGTATGCAGTAATGTTTTTACTATGAGTAAATGATTGTTAGATGATTTTACTAGCAAAGCCATCCTTTCAATAATCTCTAACCAAAATTTCTCTATGGCTACCAATCCTACCCTAATCTGTAAAATTTTATGAAAATAAAGTTTCAAATGGGGGACTGAAAGAAACCAAAAATATTTCACCCCGAAATATACTTTTTTGACATATTTTAAGATGGCTAAGTGAGAGCCTGCAACCACAAGAATAACTAAAAACATGCCTTTTATAGGAGGAGATTTGCATCTGCAAATGAAATACACATCAATAAAGTAAAGTAAATAGCAGATGCAAATAGGCATTCTCTGAAATTCCCCTTAGGTCAAGGAAAGATTATCTTACAAGGAAAGGAGACTGAATGTCTGACAGAGAAACCTGTACCACAAGTTATTATCTTTTCTTTCTGAGAGCTTATGCTTTTGAGATTTTGTCTGCATAACAGGGCCACCTTTGCTTCATATCTTTCCTCCTCTCTCCCTACTATCATCTGTCTTGCCAAACTCTAAGCACTTATTTTTCCTATAATTTCAGGATGGTATAAAAACTACAGGCATCTGGCTCCTCCTTCAAATCTAATACTTTGTGTACTACTCTTATGCCCAGATGCCTATTAATAAATTGGTACGCTTTTTTCCCTGTAAATCTACTATTAATTTGTTTTACAAATTCAAATTATTGGGCATTCAGAAAAGATGGGGAAAGAAATTCTCTTTTTCCTTATATAATGAATTTACTTTCTGGTAGCATTAATCTAAATATAATTCTAGCATTATGTGGCTGAAGATATTCTGATATTTCATAAGTGTTAATAGCAATAATATTTCATGTTGAATCAATGTTGTCTTGAAGTTGTAAGAATTGACTACTGAGCACATGGCGACTGGCTTTCAGATTTAACATTCTTTGATAATGGAGGCAGTTTCAGAATTAGAAACTTGCTTATACTCCATTCAATATGACAGCCATTCAGTGTAAATAAAACCCTATCAGAGGGCTCGGCGACCATGGCACAGTGGTTACAGCGCCAGGCACATACACTGAGGCTGGCATCATTCCATCATTGGCTGAACCCAGCCCAGGCCAGATAACACAACAATGACAACTATAACAAAAAATAGCTGAGCTTTGTGGCAGGCACCTGTATTCCCAGCTACTTGGGAGGCTGAGGCAAGAGAATTGCTTAAGCCCAAGAGTTTGAGGTTGCTGTGAGCTGTGATGTTACAGCATTCTACTGAAGGCAAAATAGTGATACTCTGTCTCAAAAAAAAAAAAAAAACTCAAAGAAAAGTTTTTAATGGAGAATTCTCTTTCAATTTAAAGTTACTGATTACCTTCTCATTGGGGATTGGCTCCAGTCCCCATTTGTGGCCCTTCTTTTTACCACTTTGTATGGCATTTTGCAAGATGAAATGCACAAATAAAAGCTGGAAGGTGTTAGCAGTTTTAATGTTATATATTTATAAGCCACAGAATATTCATTTTTATATTACTGTTTTAAAATGATATAATTTCCTTACAGTTTTAACATGTCAAAGTTAAAATGTCAGCTATACATCAATATCCAAAAATTCAAAATGGAATTTCCTGGTGGTCACAAGAACTCTAAAGATATTGGTTCAGCTCAGGTCATTCTTCCAATGTTTGTTCTTTACTATCACTGAAAAAGCTTCCTCTAAGAGGATGGAGATGGATTTAGCAATTTTAGCTTGCATGAAATTGATTTATTGTTTAAACATCATGGTTTGTTCTCTCAAAACCTTGTATTTAACTATTATTTCCTTTTGTCCTTTATTCATGTTATATGGCATTCATGTTATAGGATTATTCAATTCCCAAGACATTGTTCCTATGTAGGGATTGACATATGCATATAAAATAGTTAGGAAAGCGCTTCTTCTGCTTTCATCCCACAGACATATTTTCCCTCTTTATGCTTTTTTGGACAATTCTGTTAAGGGCCTTTCAAGTTGACAAAATGAATGATAAAAGTTTAAGGAAAACAGGATGCACATAATTTGCCACAAAAATTAAATGTGTCGTTGAGATGGATCCTTTATTTTTATCTGCTGGCTCCTCTGAGTGTATATGTAAATACAGTCATGTGCTGCTTAATGATGGAGATACATTTTGAGAAATGCATTGTTAATATATTTCATCGCTGTGCAAACATTGTAGGGCATACTTACACAGCCCTAGACAGTATAAACTACACCTAGGCTGTCTAACATAGTCTATTGTTCTTAGAGGACAAACCTATACATCATGTTACTATATTGAATACTGTGGATGATTATAACACATGGTAGCATTTGTATATCTAAACATATAAAAGGTATGATGTTATAATCTTATGGGACTACTGTTGTATATGCAATCCATCATTGGCTGAAACATTAACAGGCAATGGTAAAAATGGGAAATAGCTGTTTTTAGGAAAAGAAAAACCATTTTCTTTCAGATTTCACAGATACTAGAGAGATGTGCTAATATTTTTGTCTGCTCTTTTAAAAAAATCAAGAGACATAATGAAAAATAGGAACTGGCTCTTCCACTAATTAGTAATGAAACTTGAGTAAGTCTATTTATTTTATATTTTTTGAAACTTTATTTATTGTTTATTTATTTATTTATTTATTTATTCTGTAGATTTTGGCCGAGGCTGGGTTTGAACCCGCCACCTCTGGCATATGGGGCTGGCGCCCTACTCCTTGAGCCATAGGCACCACCTGAGTAAGTCTATTTAAATCTGAGATTTAGATTGCCTCTGTAAAATGAAGAGCTTAGACTTGACAAAACTATAAGGTTCTTTACGGTTCTTGCATTTGATAACTTTGGTACAATTGTCTATAAATCAGACAGAAGGCTTTATCTGGTATTGATTACTTCAATTATGAAACACAGTAGGATCATAGCACCAAATCAGTAGTGAAGAAAAAGAAGCAGGAAACAAACTAAGTAACTATATGGATGATGTTTATGAAGAAATAGAGGTCATGGGAAGAGGTTAAAATCAGTACACAAGGCAGCAAAGTAACCTCCTGTTTAACCTACATTAGTGATACCTAGTTATCATTTGATGTACTGGTTGTGGTATAGCAACAGTAATTTGAAATTAGTAGGGATATTTGGAATTAAATGGATTTTCACACTATGGTTTTGAGTTGAAAGCATGGTATTAGCCTTAAACTAAAAAGCTATTTGTTGGCTCAGTGCCTGTGGCTCAAGTGGCTAAGGTGCCAGCCATGTACACCTGAGCTGGTGGGTTCAAATCCAGCCCAGGCCCGCCAAACAGCAATGATGGCTGCAATCAAAAAAAGAAAAAATAGCTGGCCATTGCAGTGAGTGCTTGTAGTCCCAGCTACTTGGAAGGCGGAGGCAGGAGAATCTCTTGAGCCCAGGAGTTAGAGATTGTTGTGAGCCATGATGCCATGGCTCTATCCCCAGGGAGACAGGTTAAAGCTCTGTCTCAAAAATAAATAAATAAATAAAATAAAATAAACTATTTGTCATTTTTACCATTGTCTTCCAACCCTTTTCCAAACCACTATCATTTTTTTTTTTTGAGACAGAGTCTCACTATGTTGCCCACGGTACAGTGCCAAGGCATCACAACTCACAGCAACCTCAAACTCTTGGGCTTCAGTGATTCTCTTGCCTTAGCCTCTTGAGTAGCTGGCACTACAGGCATTTGCCATGATGCCCAGCCATTTTTCTGTTGCAGTTGTCATTGTTCAGCAGGCTCCGGCTGGGCTCTAACCCCCCAGCCTCAGTGTATGTGGCCGGCGCCTTACTCACTGAGCTACAGGCAGCGAGCCACTACTTTGTTTTCTTAGCTGATGATCATGTCTCCTAATTTATGGATGAAATGTAAATGACACAATAAGTGCCAGAGGCCAGTAAATGTTGTCTATAGTTATTCTTTCTCTATTTATCCTAGTTTTCCTAGTCAGTGCTTCGGATGTCTCTCAACTTTCTACTCCTTTCTCTCCTGTTCTACACAGTTTATACTTAGGCCTGTTATTAAAACTTTTCCAGTTTTTCCTAAATAGAGCCCTTTTTCATTGATGATCCACCCACTTCTATTCTGGATTCCAGTTCTTCCCACTCTTTCAAACACTTCCCCATTTGATACATTTTTATATTTGGTAAGTGTAACTTCTCCCTTTCCATTTTGCTTTCTTATAGCATATATAGCATATTAATCATGTATATATGTGTTGTGTGTACATATATATATGCTCAAGCTTCACCCATTTAAAAAAAATCAAAACTCTCTCCCAATCCAATTAATCTGTCCATTTTACCAGAGGAAGGCAAGTTTAGAAGTCTAACTTGCACTTAATATATTCATTTTTCATCTTTCATTATTTTTTCAATGCCTACAATTTGGAATATATCCTTCAAACTCCACTGACACTTCTACCAAGGTTTCTGGAAGTTTTCTTTTTTTCTTTTTTTTTTTTTGTTAATTCTCATGGGTATTTTTCTCTACAACATTTGACATTGATAATTCTACTTATCCCTTAAAACTTTCTTCTCCTGTGACTTATTTGAGGCCAAGCTTCCATGCCCTTCTGAGTGTTTTATTTATCTCCTCTGTGGGGTATTTTTTTCTTATAGGCATTGTAAATGTCAGTTTTCTCATGTGCTTTGTCTATAGACAAACTTTCTTCTCTTACTTTCTATACCTTTTGGGTACAGAGATCTCATGCACCATCATTGGCTTCAGCTGTCACAGGAAACGATGACTCCCACATATTTACTTTCACTGTCAAAATTTGAAGCCAATTTATACCCAGTTGCCTATCAGATATTTGTGGATGACTGTACTAGAAGCATATTGAAGTCAATGTCTTCCAACTTTCCTTCCAAATCATTTCCTCTTCATATGTTCCTTTTCTTCCCATTATTATCATTCACCCATTGGTCAAAGACAGAAATCTAGTAGTTGTCCCTGATTCTTCTTTCTTAAGAACATCTCTTATCCAATTAGTCATCAAGTCCTGTTTCTTCTTCAAACTTAATATAGTTCCTTTTTTAACCTGCTGCTATTGCCTTGGCTTAGTTCTGCATTAATTCTTTAGTAAGTTATGAGGTTATGGTCATGTTATTCAGTAAATGTTTATTGAGTGCTTACCACATGTCAGACATTACTTGAAGTGCTAATGGTACAGTAATAAGCAGAACACAATACTCTCTATTTTCACGAAACTTTTTTTTTTTTTTAATAGAGTCTTACTGTGTCACCCTTGTTAGAGTGCCATGGTGTTACAGCTCATAGCAACTTTAAACTCATGGGCTTAAGCAATTCTCTTGCCTCAGCCTCCCAGGTAGTTGGGACTACAGGCGCCCATCACAACACTTGGTTAGTTTTTGGTTGTAGTTGTCATTTCTGTTTGGCAGGCCCGGGATGGATTTGAACCCGCCAGCTCTGGTATATATGGTTGGCGCCTAGTTGCTCAGCTATAGGCGCTGAGCCTGAAACTTGCTTTCTATTGGGACATCAAAAAGCAAATGTAAAAACAATATAATTTCAAACAACAACAAATGTTATTAAGAAAGCAAGATAAGAGAACCAGGTTTTTTTGTTTGTTTGTTTGTTTTGTGTGTGTATTTAAGACAGGGTAGCAAGGAAGAACCTTTGTAAAGAAATTCCATTAAATGGAGAGCTGGATGATGAAAAGGAGCCAGGTAAGTAGATGGAAGAAGGATATTATAGAAATAATTAGCATATATAACCCAGAGAGGGGAATGAGCTTTATGATTTTATAAACAGCAAAATGGTCCCCATGACAGAAGCTTAATTGTCAATAGCGACACATGTAAGAGATAAAGTTAGAAGGGTGATCAAGACATGGAGATCTTTTAAGGCTATGCTACTGAGCTTGGATTTCTAGTGAGATTTAATGGAAATACAAATGGAAAAAGGGTTGTGATCTTATTTACATTTTGGTTTTTGTATCTAAAATGAACTATAGATGATCAAGTATTGACATGGGGAGATCCAGTAGGATATTAATGTGAAAGCTCATTAGGTTGATAGCTATTGGAATGGTGAGAAGTGGTTAGATTTCAGATAACTTTTAGAGTCAGAGCTGTCAGAACTTACTGATAAAGGAGAAGAGAAAAAGACAAGGAATGTCTGGCCTAATATGTCAGTAGTGAAATCTGCTCCTCTCAGTTTAAGTATCACCTCCTCTGGAAAATCGTTTCCAAATTAACAATATAGTAATAACAGTTAACATTACCACATTTCTTCTAGGGTTAAGAGCCATGCATTTGTGAATTGAGAATTATCAAGACGTACAGGGGCTCCTCCATGTTAAATGACTTGATTTTAGAATTAATTACATTATCCTTTAGCTGTTTATTTAGCTATCCTTCCACAAAAAAATGAGTTCCTTGAAGGCAGGCAATGTGCCCTTTGTCTATGTATTTGTAGGGCTAGACAAGTGTCTAACACATTGTAAACTCTTGATAAATGTTTACTAAATGAAAACTTGCATTCTAGAGATGTGTGCACAACTTATTATTTCTCCAGAGTACTTGTTTGCATTCAGTTAATTTCACAAATTCATTTAGCAAGTTTTTCATATGGAGATTAGTCTCTAAGGGAGTTAGCAACTGGCAAAATTTACATTTGTGTTCATCTTTTTTTTGAGGTTTTGTTGGTAATAGTGGTGAGAATTAGAGAGGAGGTGAGCCATTGTTAGGCACTTTATAAGCTTTAAAGTGTGATTTCATAGCAGCTCCTCTTTGGTTGCACAGATTCAGATGCATCCTATTTCCTAATTGATTCACTCTGAAAGTTCTGAGTTTTTGTCTCTGGGCCAACACTTATTTACGTAAGAAAATATATAAAGGAGCAAATAAAGCTAATTCAGTTCGTGTTTTCAGAATGATTTTGACTTTGCAAAGTTAGACGCAGATATAGAAAACCACACATAGTTTATAGAAAACTACTATACTAACCACAGATACTAAAAAAATGTCAATTTTAAGCACTTAATTTAGAACTAGAATAGTTCACACTCACATGGCTATTAAGATGTAATAATTCAATTTTGCCAACCCTCACCTAACTCTGTCCTGGAATATCCCAGAGATTCTTGGTTTTGAGAAAAAAATGCAAAAGGCTTAAGTAACTCTCTACCTGGGCCATTCTCTGGATTCAGAACCTGGTACAGGTTATAATTCAAAATTTTCTTTTTAGCTTGACTGGCTACCCCACCCAATTTAGATGATTGAGTCATCTTGCTAAATAAGACTAATTTGTCAACACATTAAATAATCAGTATTCTTTCTACTTAATGGAGCTCTTCTGAATAGCTAGCAATAATTTATGATAACTTGGGATTTATTAGATAAGAAAACACTACAGAGAGATGAGGAAGGCATATCTAGGACACTTAGAGGATTATTAGGGAGTAGCAATTATTAGCACAATTCTTGAGTTACAAACATCAGTCAATAGAGAAAAAGTAAAGATGGTGTTGGAAAGGTCCAGAAAGAGGTAGTAGATAGTAAGCTTTTAAGGTTTCCTGGGTCCAAGCTTGAAAAGATATTGCTCCTAGGATAATTGGCAAAAAATGAAAATGAGGACCCAGGGTGTGGAGAAACGACAAGAATTTTAGAATAAGGCAACAGGACCAGTATAGAATATTATAGAGGTATCAGCAGCTAGATTCACTTGATCTTCAATTTCTAAAATAATACTCTAAAACACTTTATATTCATGCTGACCAGGAATAATACTGGTTCCAAAACAAAGGTAAAAAAGGGTTAATTTTCCAGACTTACAAACTTTAAGGCAATTCAGTGACAGAAATCCCATCATATCATTTTATACCCTCCTCCCCAAGACAGAAAATCAAGGTGTATGACTGATCCTTTTTCCTTACAGGGTAACTCACTCTGTGTGTGTGGGGGTGTAGAAAGGTCTTCTGGCTTCCAAGTAGAAAGACTTTCCTTAGCCCAAAGCTTTATCTTCTGGCTGATAACACCTAATGTATCTTTTCTCCAGATGTTCTGTCCATTGACCTGTGCTCAATGTCACAAGGTTTTTCATCTCTAGGATAACTCTTGATGTGTCGTGATCATCATGTATCTTCATAGAATGGTTGTCAGCATTTCTAAGGTCTCTTTTCTCCATGTAAAGACACCAATATCTTATATTCTTTGATAGAGTCTATAGGATGATGGTCAGCACCACCAAAGCCTCCCCTCATGCACAATGCTGTTTGTAGCTCTCTTCTGGTACCTTTCCAAGAGAGCCAGTTGCAATGCTCTCACTGAGCCCTCTAGTGGCAACTAGGGAATTATACAGCTTTTTGAGAGGTTGGCTCATTTAAATTAACTCAGTGCTCTTTACTCCACCCAGGCAATTAAATTCAAGCCAAAACAGAATATAGACCTATTGAACACTCTCTGGTCTCCTGTACCCTCAAATGTAACTTTCCTATGGTATGACAGGATGTAATACACTATTTCATCTTTGTAAACACCATATCAAATTATCTAGGGAATTTAATAACAGTCTTCAAAATATCTTCTCAAGATAAATGAATGACTTGGGTAACTCTAAAAAATTCTCTGATTTACAGTAATCAGTGATTTTAGGATATCAGCTATTTATTAAAGCAACTTTCATTTAGGATGGAATACACTATTCCTTGTAAATATCGTATCAAATTATCTAGAGAATTTAATAATAGCCTTCAAAATATCTTCTCAAGATAAATGAATGACTTGGGTAACTCTAAAAAATTCTCTGATTTACAATAATCAGTGACTTTAAGATATCAGCTACTTATTAAAGCAATTTTCATTTAGTGATGTACATTCATGATGAGTCAGGAAGATTCTCCATATTATCAATAGCTACAGCTTTGTATGGTGATCACTGATCCTAACAATTGTAACTTTAAGGCCCTTTAAAAACTCAAGTCTTAAATTAAATATCAATAATCATGCTAAGTCAGAGAAAGAGATTCTGTAAATTCAACATATTCTTGTAGAATTCTCCTAATTAGATACAAAATGTTGTTTGGATGGTAGAAGAAGGAGTATTTCCAATAGGGGCCAAGGATGGAGCAGTTGGGAAGGCATAGTGGAAGAAATGATAAATAAGTTGGGCTTTGAAGAGTGAGTTATACTTTCATAGATGGAGGAAGCAGAAAGAGCATTTGAGATTGAGGGAAAAACAGGAGTAAAGTCATTGGAGGAATGAAATTTTGCAGTGCATGATTTGACACGTCCAGAGCATAAAAATGTGTGAAGGGAATTAGTATCTTAAAGGTAGTTAGAGAGATTAGGTTCATGTAGGGGAAAAGGAGAAACTTCCCCCTTCCCCCCTGAATATTCACTAAAAAAAATCAACCGACAAAAGGCAAATTAAAAAGATAAAAGGCTGACAAATTTATTTAATCATAGTTTTATGTGACATGAGAGCCTTCAGAATGAAGACCCAAAGGATACAAGAGAAAACATCCATTTTTTTTTTGGCCAGGGCAGGGTTTGAACCTGCCACCTCTGGCATATGGGGCCAGTGCACTACTCTGTTGAGCCACAGGCACCCTCCCCCATTTTTATGCTTAGGTTCAACAAAGTACGTACAGCCATGTAGAAATGTGATCAGACCTAAAGGGTATGATTTAATGCTAATAGACTGAGTGGGGAAATGCAGCAAAGCCTTTCTGTTTAGATTCATCTTGGCCTTTCTTTGCAATATTCTTGTCTTCTGCATATGGGTCAGGACGCTCTCTGGAATAGGGGTCTTATGACCCACAATTGAAAAAGGAAGATCAGACCATTTCTTTATTAATAGATTTACACAGAAAGGAAGGGAAAGTTAGAGTAATCATTTTAGGTTTTATGGATGGCTTTAGGGGGAAAGAGTTGTGGTTTCTATGACTTGACTTGGGGAGAAGGAATTCTAGTTTCTATGGTCTTTGGGTGAATGAGGGGCCAGAGACAGGCGATCGGGAGGTCAGAGAGAGGCTATGCTTGAGTCTCCTTCTGAGACCTTCATTCTAAGATATCATTTTCTGAGGCTAAGCAGTCATATCACAGAGAGCCTGGAACACACATAGAATAGCATAAAAATATACCCCAAAGGACTCAGATTTTCAAAAGTTTAAAATTGCTTTGATTTTCTATTACTGATAAGGATTTAATCAATTAAAGGTAACCTAATCTTTTCCAGTTAATAGAGCAATCAATTTCAATCAAATACGCAGCCAATTCAAGGTGAAACCTTCCTGTCAAGGTATATTGGCCCTTTTAAAGGATATTCTTTCCTTTCTTCCTCCTCAGGATGGTATTGGGATGCAGGAAAGTGTATGTGTCCTTATAACACGGGAAAAGCCTTAATTCTATATGCTGTCCTCTGAGTCCTTTATGGTCTCTACCAAAATGCTCCTTATCTTGCTGTTACTTGCTAAAGCCTCCATTCGTGAAGTCTGTGTACTGTGCAGACTCCTCATGCAGAAGGCAAACCTCGGTTGTTTTTTTGTTGTTGTTGGGTTTTTTGGGTTTTTTTTTTTTAGGATTTTTGCAACCCTTCCTATGGCATATGGAGACATCTAGATTTCCTGTATATCATGTTGCTGGTTGTGGGAAACTTCTAGCATTCTTTTTTTTTTTTTGTCTTGTTATGTTATGTCTTTATTTCTTCTCTAGTGAGACTGTATAAGCACTCCTTCCAGTGCTTCCAATGAGTAGAGATTAAGAGCATTCTATTTGGTCTTCACCCCTAGCCTAGGGGGGATTTGGGATTTCTTACCTGATTTTTCCATGCTCTGGCTGATACGGGGCATGAGTATACTGAGGGTTTTTTCAGAAAATAAGACAACAGCTTACCCTTAGTCCCGTAACTGTGTTATCTGCCTCTTATAAAAAATTTTATTTTCCTTCTAGTCCCAAGAAAGTTATTCTATGTCCCCTCTGTTTTATGAGTTGTGGTAAAACATGTAATTTATAATTCTATGTTTTGTCCTTAACATTTAAATAGAAGCATTTGGAATTCAGAAACATCCTCATACAAGAGAAACACACATATACAACTCTTTTTCAACAAAACCTGGATTCTCATTGGATTTCTTACTGTAGACTTCCAATATACAAATAAAAAGACTTTAACTTATCAATGACCCCATTATTCAATGCTCTATCTGCTCTACCCTTGAAGCTATAATAGCCACTGATTTAAAAAGTGAAAAAAAAACCCTGGTAATATCAGAAATTAAAGTACATTGTATCATATCTCTAAAAAATACTTTTCCCATTTTTATTTATGTGTGAGTTCCTAAAGGTGTCTCTGATGACATCTCGGATGGCTTAGAGGTAGGGTGAGAAGAATATTGTAAGTCCAGAGAAGAGATGATGACAAGGGAATGAAAAGAAAGCAATGGAGCTGAAAACAATTCAGATACAGAATTAGTAAGATCAAGCAAATAATTGAATATGGAGTGTGAAAGAGAGAAAACTTAAACATGAATGAGTTTCTAATTAGAAGGCAATTATAGGTGGCAACTCTATACTTCTAATAACACAACTGTTTACCTGAAGCAAGGATTAGAAGACGTATACCACAGTTATTTCAGAGGTAGAAGCAAGAAGACTTGATGGCTGAGGGTAAAGTTAAAATTGATTCTGAGGCTATTTTACTTGGATAACTAGGATGACTTGATGCTACTGCCGTCATCTGAGGTAGAAAAAGTGGAAGAAAAAAAGGTGCTAGATTTGACATGTTGTAATTTTTTAGTCAGTGAAAAAAATGTGAAATAACAAAGCAATCTCTTAGAAATTAACTTCTGGAATTAAGAGATACAGTTTTTGGAATCACCAATTCTAGAGTGATATTGAATTTATAGAAGTAGATGATGTCATCAAAAGTATGGACAAAGAGTACAGAAAGTCAAGCAATAACAGAATTTTGAAAGATGCTTTAATGTAAGGAATGGAAGTGGGCAAAAAGATCCATGTAAAGAGATTAAAGAAAAAAATCAAAATAGATGGACAATCAGAAGAATGCCATAGAGCCTAAAGAGGAGAGAGATACAGATACATATGTGTACAAGGAGAACCTACAGAAGGCTATTAATACGGGCCATTAATGATCTTTAAGAGAGCTATTTCAATGTAGTGACATCAACATATCAGTGGATAGGCTTGGCACCCATAGCACAGTGGTAATGGCGTCAACCACATACACCAAGGCTGGCAGGTTCGAACCCACCTTGGGCCAGCTAAACAACAATGACAACTACAACAAAAAATATCCAGGCATTGTGGCAGGTGCCTGTAGTCCCAGCTACTGAGAGGCTGAATCAAGAGAATCACTTGAGGCCTGGAGTTTGAGGTTGCTGTGAGCTGTGACGCCACGGCATTCTACCCATGGCAACCTAGTGAGACTCTGTCTCAAAAAAAAAAATAAAAGGTATCAGTGGATAGTTCTGAAGGGTAGCCAGTGAGAAAAAGTTTCTTTGGAAAGAAGAGAAATAAAAGGAGATACAGTTAAGTCTTTGTTAACATGGGAAATACTTGAATGACTTGAAAGTACTTGTAGGCAGAGGACGATGTTCATGTGGAGAATTAAAATTGAAGATGCAGGAGGGAAAATGAATAAATGATGATTCAAGTTATCCGAGAAAATAGTATCAGAATGGGATCATGAGCATAGGAGAAGAGCTTAGCTTTTTAAGAAAGAGAAGCATTTCTCTTTCTCATTTTTTGAAGACAAGAGTGAAAGAGTTTAGAATGAGGAAGACATAAAGATAATTTTGACCATAAAAAGTCATGTTATCTCAATCTTCAGTTTATTAATACATGTTTTAAACTTTCTAGATAATTGAAGATTTGAAGTTTTCAGTTTATTATTGTAGAAGGGGAAACATGTGCCATGGCATGCCTGATAACCATATTTAGTACATTGGTAGATACATTCTTCTTCGGAAATACAATCATGTGCATAGTCTTTTGATCCTTGCACAGTAGCGTACATAAGGATGCGTCTTGGGCCTGGAAAATTTCTTCACAAAGAGATAAAGAACCCTTATGATTTGTGTTGGACAGACATTTTAGTTTGGGAATATCTTTCCCCGATTCAGACTTGATGTGTACTTGTTTGTTCTACTTAAGCGGGTGCATCATGTGGCATCTGTCCAACCTCACTACTACAGGTGTTCCCAGTGGGGAGGCAATGTGGTTCTTGCAGCCCAAGAAAGGTGCATACAGACCATTTTCCTGCATTGTTTTCTAGGATAGACTTGCTGGTTGTGAGGAATCAATACTACCAATGAAAGCTGATATTCCTGTGTGTCTTCTCTATGGAAGAAAAGCATTTTCCACCCATTGCTGTGTGATTTGTATCTTTCTTGGTGACCTCAATACCTGAAAACCATACAGAGAGTGGAAATATTAGGACTATGACTCCTGATGGTGGGCAAAAGGTATCAACTGCTCACCAATCTTTGCTATGCATGATCATGGTTTCCTGAGAGCTAGACTTATTTGGGCACCTGGCTTCAATTTTCTATGTCCAGACTCTCAATTGAAGTTGCATTTGCCAAGATAAATTTCTTTGATGGCTTACTTTAGTCATATCTGAAATCTCTGAAATAAGGAAAATGAATCTTTTTCTTTGAAAAGAATAATGTTTGGTTTGTACCAGATCTTATGGTATAAGACACTGCAGTGCAGTAATGAAGTGCTAAATCACATTGATAGAGCTTCATGCGTGGTGAAAAATGATTTTTTGCAGTTATTGATGGTGGTGTGTGTGGTGGGGAAGGTGAGGAGAGGGACAGGAAGCATTGCTATCTATAACCAAGGGTCATGGATGCCAAAAGATTTAAACATGTTTTTTTCTGGACTTTCTGCATTTTGTTAGTTAAACCCATCTCTAGATTGCTCATAATGTGTTATATACTGGCCTATATGGATTAGCATATTGTCTTATTTCATCCAGGTTGTTATGAAAAAAATACTATAAACTGGGTGGCTTATGAACAACAAACATATGTTTCTTAACATTCTGGAGGGTGGGAGGTCCAAGGTCAAGAAGCCAGCAGGTTTTTCTGGTCCATAGATGGCACCTTCTCACTGTCCTCACATGGCAAAAGGGGCTAGCCAGCTCTCTGGATCCTCTTTTATCAAAACACTAATCCATCCCATTCATGAGGGCTCCAAGCTCATGATCTAATCACCTCCCGAAGGTCTCACATCCTCATATCATTCCTTTATTGGTTAGGATTTCAACATATAATTTTTAGAGGAACATAAACATTCAGAACATATATGTGAATTCACTTATATATCAAATAATAATGCACTGTACACTAATCATAATCCTTCTGAGGTTTGCAGTGGTTCGGTAACTTGCTTACAGTCACAGGCTGATAAGGGGTAGTCAGATTTTCAATACAAATCCACATGGCTCTAACAGTTGTAAATTTCTAAATGACATTGATAGAGCTGTTAACCAATATTCTGAGTAACTCCTTCTAAGGGTTGGTTGATTATCCCAGTAATGTGTGGAGCCTTAGAAATGAAGATTCTTACATAAATCATTGTAGTATACTAAGGAAGGAAGAATGAAAGATCCACCAAGAACCACCAAGAACCATATACCCCCCCATCACTGCACCATGTCACAAGAGAGTGATGCCAAACAAGGAAATCAATAAACTGCTGGCTGTGAGTAATAGTTGGAATTGAAGTGAAAAGAACAGTGACAATATTCTTGAACCTGTGGTTCTGGTGGAATCTTAGGCAGATTTCCATTGTAAATATTTCCTTTTGTACGTACAACATTGTTGTTGGTAAAATGAAAATTAATCCTACTGGTGCATGCATATGTATTAATATTTCAGGAGCAAGCTCAAAAACAGAAAATGAAGATTAATGTTTTATGTAGGTTAAGGCATCCTACCCAATGTGACATAAGGGAGAATTTAAGAGTGTTTGTCGGGTGGCACCTGTGGCTCAGTGAGTAGGGCACCAGCCCCATATGCTGGAGGTGGCAGGTTCAAACCCAGCCCCATCCAAAAAAAAAAAAAAACCCTGAAAAAAAAAGAGTGTTTGTCTTTAGACATACCTTGGATGACATTAGAGTGGTTAGAGTAGTAGGGTTTTACCAGGTTCCTATAGTTTTAGCCAGTTAGACTAATTCATTCTGGTAAAATAATAGTTTCTCTTTTTGCCAAATTATCTTTAAAATTATTCTGTGAAATATAAACTACAACTTTCTATTCAAAAGTTAGTAGTACTATCTTAACTGTGTTGAAAATTGACATTCATTCTAGGCCAGTACTCAACAAGTGCCATTTCTTTTTATATCACAGTGTTTTCTGCAAACTACCCTAATTAGTAATCTTTCCTCTAAACTATGATACCTCAAAAGTTATTTACTTTTCTGCATAGAACAATTGAAGCCATTACTAAATTGCATTGCATTATTTATAGCTGAAATCACAGACACACACGCTATGTCTATGATTTATATATTTTAACATGAACAAAAATTAAATGACTAAAAGAACTGTGACAATCTAACCAGATATTAACATATTAAACCTGAGAGCTGATAACTTGATCTGGTTTTATGTGGTTAGAGATAAGGGTGAATAGGATTTGGCTAGTCACCTGTTGAATGGATTAGTTTCTTCTCATTCTTTCAAGGATCTGGATTATAAGAGGTATCATAAAATTACATGACATAATCATTTATATTTGAGGAATCATCCAGAGATGTTAGAATTTTAACCTAAAACATCTTGATAAAGTCTATATTAAAAGGGCTTTTCTCATCCACAGAAAAAATATGGCATATCTCAGTCTATAATAAATAAGAGAAGGAAATATTATTAGATAAGATAAATAGGAAAAAGGCTCTTGTTATGCCTAACATCATACTGAAGAGTGATTCATTCAGCATGTACTTACTGAGTTACTACTATGTACCTGGCATTGTATTAGAAAGACCAGAGGTAGGACTTTTAAATTGCCCAGTACCTTGTCAGTCCTTACCATATTCTGCAATGACATTTCCATTTTCTTGCTGTTGGGATTATTCTACCTGAGCTCGAATTTGCAGATAATTCTGAGAAAGAGTCTGCTTTTCCCTTGGATTAAACATTAATCTAATCGCAGAAGGCCTGGCAGTGAAGTGAAGAAGAATTTTAAACCTTATGTTTATGGCATGAGACAGAAGTTGGCATACATTTTCAAAGATGGAAGGTGACCATGATAAATCTTGTTGCCATACAAGATAAGAAAAAAAAAAGTACATCAGTAATTTATATACTCTTAATTGCCAGAGAAAATGTTGGAATTTTGTGGTGCTACATATATCTTCCAAATTCCTATAACTTTTTGTTTCTATCCTGGGAAAAAAAGGGAATTTGTGTTTTAACAGAACACAGAGCAGTGTTGTACTGTTTCTGTACAAAATTGCAGGTGAATGTTATTTATTAGTTTAATTTCTCACCTCAGAGAGCTACATGCTTTGCTTGACAGCAGTGGCCTTTTGAGTTGAACTATGGTTAACTAGAAAAGGATAAGTAAACTAAGGAAGAAGATAGGCTGGGACATGTAAATCATCATCATACCAAGACAAAACTGCTTTATTTCTGCATGAATCACTGTGAATGATGACGAAGGAAAAAAAACAAACAAACCTAGAATTAATGCAATGGTGGAGGAAAGAGTCCCAAAGTAATAGCTGAATAGGGATGATTGTTAAAACGATGGGAATAGGTAAGACTGTTTAGGATGTCTATAATAAAGGAAAGAAGCAGAGTGGTTCTATAACAAAACCCTGGAAAAAATTAACATTTCATTGATGAACAGAAAAAAAGATACAAAAGAGATCAGGAAGGAGCAATTATGAGAGGCATCAGGAGAAACAGAAGACTATGATGTTATGGATATCAGGGGTAGCATTTCAACATGGAGGGAGGTATTAACAGAGTTAAAGACTGTGGAGAAATCACAAGTAAAATAAGGACTCAAACCATGACAATTTATATTGAATCGTTGATGACCATATGCTAGAATTGTTGGGATATATGTTGTATTGCAATGGAATGAGCAGTCACATAGAGCTGAGAATATGCATATAATGTAAAAGAAAAGAATATTTGCAAAATAAAGGATTAGAGAGACAACAACCAAAGCAAATAGATAACCTACCCAATAGGAAAGGATATTTGCATATTTTGAATCAGACAAAAGCTTAATAACCAGGATCTATACAGAACTTCAATTAATCCACAAGAAAAAAAAACCAACAATCCCATACATCAATGGGGAAGAGAGAAGAATAGAATCTATTCTAAAAATGACAGACGAATGGCTAGCAAACACATGAAAAAATGCTCATCATCCCTAATTATTAGAGAAATCCAAATTAAAACCACCCTGAGATACCACCTAACTCCAGTGAGAATGGTCTATATCACAAAATCTCAAAATTACAGATGCTGGCATGGATGTGGAGAGAAGGGAACACTTTTACACTGCTGTGGGACTGCAAACTAATATAACCTTTTTGGAAGGAACTATGGAGAAACCTCAAAAAACTCAACCTAGACCTCCCATTTGATCCTGCAATCCCATTACTGGGCATCTATCCAGAAGAAAAAAAAATTATTATAAAGACACTTGTATTAGGCTGTTTATCGCAGCCCAATCTACAACTGCTAAAATGTGGAAACAGCCTAAATGTCCTTCAACCCAGGAATGGATTGGTAAGCAATGGTATATGGACACCATGGAATATTACACAGCCATCAAAAACAATGGAGATTTTTGCAGCATTTGTATTAACCTGGATGGAGGTGGAACACATTAATTTTAGTGAAACATCACAGTAATGGAGAAGCATGCATTCTATGTATTCAACTTTGATATGAGGAAAATTAATGACAATCAATGACACAGTGGGGCATGGGGGAAGAGGAGAGCAGACAGAGAAAGAAGGAGGGAGGGGGTGAGGGAAAGGTAAAGAAAAAAGGAAAGAAAATAGTGACTAATTCTCACATAAATTGGATTCAATTTTGACCAAAATACATTACTTAAACATTAATTTTTAATTCAACTTGTTAATATGTTGTTTAGGATATTGCATCCTCATTTATAAGTGAAATATATTTGTAATTTCCCTTTATGACAATATATTTTCTCCAATTTCAATATCAAGTGTATCCAGATTAAGTAGAATGATTTTGAAATATTTCTTCTTTTTCTATTGTCTATAAGATTTGGCATGATCTGTTTTTTGAAATTATCTTTTACTTTCAGTTATATAATATTAGTTGTCTATTTGTTGAGACTTTGGAAAAAAATAAAAAGTTAACTGATGACTCCATACTGAGCCTCAGAGTCAAAGCATTCTATAATACACATACTCTTTTCAGTTGTGGAATTTGGTGAGTCCACTTGAGCAGTGATTTTGGATAGAAAAGGGAAGAATACAAAAATCTGAGCCTTAGCTCTTTGCCTTTAGGAGTCTAGAAGAAGAAATATCATCAAAGAAGAATAAGAAGATATGGCCAATAAAGAAAAAGGGGACCCAAGAATGGCTATAGAGCAAAGTGTTTTGAGAAGCAAAGAGTGAAACACAGGGGCAAATGCTGCTAAAAGGACAATTAAAATGACAGTGCGGAAGTGACTGTTGAAATTAGAGGCTTGGCAGTCATTGGTTTTAATCAGGGACAAGCAAAATGGATTGGAAACAATGTGCAACTGAATTATTTTGTCCAATATTCCTCAGTTACACATGAATAAGTGTGGTGAAGGCAAATGTTAAGATTTGTGCAGAATTGGTTGATTGATAGGTTTTCTGAGTATGGAATTACAAATGGAATATTATTTTCCACTTTTGATGGCATTGCTCCAAAATCTTTTACTTCCCATTTTGATAGTTGAGTGAGCCAATGCAATTCTGACTTCCAGTCCTTCATTTGTGACTTATTTCTAGAAGCTTTTAAGATCTTATCTTAGTTCACAGTATGCTGAAAATCAGTGAGAATGTGTCCCTGATATGGGCGTCTTTTCATTCTTTTATGTGTGGAGAAAGAAACATAATTTAAGCCCTGTTATTCATCAATCATGGCCTTTGGTTATGGGAAATACGTTTGGAATAGTTCTTTGGTACCTTTCTTTTTTTTATTAAATCATAGCTGTGTACATTAATGCAATCATGGAGTACAATGTGCTGGTTTTATATACCATTTGAAATATTTTTATCAAACTGGTCAACATAGCCTTTGCCACATTTTCTTAGTTGTTGTGTTAAGACATTTATACTCTACACTTAGTAAATTTAACATATACCCTTGTAAAATGCACCGTAGGTGTGGTTGATGCTTTTCTTCCCTCTCTATTTTCTGTTTTTTTTTTCTTTCTAGAATTTATCAGACTTCTTGACTTGATCCTCTAAGTTTTGTATCATTTTCCATCTATTTCTTTTTTTATTTTAGGAGGCAGTGTAGTGTTTATATGAACATTTCCTTTGGAGCTAAATTTTCTGGGTCCTAAGGCAAGTTCCGCCATTTACTAGGTTTTGCTCTTGGAAAAGTCACTTGTCCTCTCTGAGACTCAGTTTCTTCATATTGAAATTGAATAGTGTCTATCTTATGGTTTATTTTGAAGAGACAATGAATTAATACATGCAAAGTTTGCAGGACAGTGCCTGACACTTATAAGAGCTATATAGAATTTGTTATTATCATTTATAATAATCACTTTATTGCTTTGATAGTCTACCTTCCGCATATGTCCTCAACTTTATGTTTAACCTCCTTTAATGAAATCCTTTCCAAGTTTTGATGTTATTTAATTAATAAGATATTTTTCCTGAATGGCATCGTCATGATAGTTAATAATACTGTATTGCATACTTGAAATTTTCTAAGAGAGTAGAACTTAAATAGTCACACCAGGCACAAAAACAGATAACTTTCTGAGGCACTAAATATGTTAATTTGCTTGTTTGTAGTAATCATTTCAGTGCATTATACATTGTAAATATATATTATTTTTATTTGTCAATTATGCCTCAATAAAGTTGGAAAAAACATATTAAACATATTTTTCATGTTCTCTCATTTCTCATTTTTTATAGCACCATGTTGTTTTGTCATGATGAATACTATATTTTTTACTTCTCTAAATTGTTAAGAGGTCTTTTTTTACACTTTCCTGTGATTCCTCTCACTGTCTCTATTTCAGAGTGTTTTATTGTTCTGTTCATTCATTTTGGTCCATGTTTCACCAAAATCTCATCGGAGGTTTTCATCTAATATTGATCTTCCTTGACTCTCAACTCACATTTAAGATTGTAGAAAGAAATGTTGATTTATATTTAAAGGGAAAACTAGAAAGCTATTTAAAAGTTTTTTGCTATTCTGTTCATTAACTGGTGATTTTAACTCTAGAGTGAATGTACAGAGACATGGATACCTGAGTGGGGAGAGAGAACTGCTAGTTTGTTAGTACATGAGTTTCCCCTGCTAGAGAGGCATTTATTCTTCATAAATTTTAGTATATGTGCTGCTGAAGCGAGCACTATTCTTAATCTCTCATTTCTTGCCTGGTTGCTTGTGTTTGGGAATCCAGAAAGAGGTTGAGCAGCTCAATTTTCACTATGAAAAATTTCACTTAATTTCAATTTTTAAAATTCTTTCTCATCTTTTGAGATACTTGATATTTTAAACACCTGAGCCTTTCCAAGTTCCATGGGGTTCACTAAGTTTCTTCTCACTAGTATCTTCTGTAGGTATTTAGATTTTAATTAGTTTTTTTTCAGTCAACATTTCTCTGTACATGTATTTCTCATCAATTTTTGTCTCCTCTTGATTTTCCTTTGTCATTGTAGGTTTATGCCTTATCATTCCTCATAATGTATAAGGGTAGAAGTTCTAGAGCTGAGCTCTTTGGGTTTGAACACTTGCTGTGCCATATTACCATCAGAGAGAGTATAGGCCATTTATTTAACACGGCTGTGTTTCTGTTTCTTTTCTTTTCATTTATTTTCTTCAGAAATAATAAAAGCATAGAAGTTCACAGGAGTTAGTACCTGTAAAGTACTTAGACCAGTGAGTGTCTGGCACAAAGTATCTGTTCAGTAAATGTCAACTATTATTAATTTTATCACTATTAATAGTATTATGATATTATTCTTATTATTTATGAATTTCAGATGGGATTAGAATAAACACATGCATTTAATTCTCCATGTTTAACCATAGGTTTATTGTAAAAATGTAGATGGAAGAAGTGAAGATTTATTATTAATTGTCCTTGAGAACTTAGAAGAACAGGGCAGAGTAATTATGAATTTTTATAATTGATATTCTTTAAAATCTTGGAGTGAACGAAGTTGAAGTAATTAGGAGCATGACTCATTTCATTTCTCCCCTTTTCTGAGCTCATTATCATCTTTATTCTAATGCCAGGTTTTCTTATAATAACTAGATGGCTGTAGCAGCTCCATATGTATTTCATGCAGATATGACAATGTCCAGGGGCAGAAAAAGGGCAATGTTAAAAGTATTTTCTTCTGGGGAATGAAGAAATCCTTCTCCAAATCCCCTAGTAGATCTTCACTCATATCTCATTTTATGGCTACAATTCATGGTTATCTTAGAATCTATCACTGGCAATGAAACACACTGCAACAATTGACCTAGATTGGTTGGTCAAGATTTATGTCTAGGGCTGAGAATAGTCTCAGGCCCCTGGGTCATGTGGGGACACATGAAACAAATTGCACTGTTGCAAGAAAAAAGAGGGAGAAGTAGATATTTACTACGCAGCTAAATGGTGTAGAGAAAATTGTACTCCAGGCTATTTGCAAAGTCATAAATATTGACTATACCTTAAATACAATTAAGACTTATAATTTTCATGAGCATGTTGGGAAAGTAAAAGTTGATTTCCCCAGTGCCTCTTTGCCTAGGAAGTATTCTGTAATGCCTAATACTGGGCTTATTGGTATTCAAATCAAATTTCCATTGTAGCTTAAAGTTTGCTTATCAGAGTGCTGCAAATAGCTAGTTTTATTATTCAGATAAAAATAGATAAACTTTTCCAAATTAACTACTTCCTTCTTTTTTAGGCATTATACACGAAAGGAATGTATGACAAAAATTGTATAAAAGATATGTAACCGTATTTTGCATTCAGAATGAATGTCAGCAGTTTCATGACTCCTACCCATGCCCAGAGAGTATCCAAAAAAAAAAAAAAAAACTGAATGAATTCCTTATCTAACTTCCTGTCTTCCTGAGTCTCTTTGGGAAATGAATTATAATCCTCTAATTTGCCTTACACACTTTAGTGAGCTAATTATAGCAACAGTTTTACAGTTCAGCCTGCTTAAAAATCAAACTGTGGAAGTTTTGATAAACCTACAGGTAATTAAGAGACAGCAAGATGGATTATCTCCAGATGCTCATGGGACTTCTTTAAGTTTGGAGAGTCACAACTCTTTCTGTTATACTTTGGTATTTTTTGTTGATATCAAAGCATTGTGGAAGTTCTTTGTGGCCCTGGTGACTTACAGATAAGCAAATGGGCTTTATCCAAGTAGGCTTACTTTCTGAAATGGAAAGATTCCAGGCTCGTATACAGCAAGAAGTCATGGTACATTCATTCTTAGAGCCTGAAAAATGTGTGCTAGGTCTTCAAAAATAAACTTTACATTTTGGAAAGAGACAATGAAAGCTTATGATCATTTTCAGTGTGTTTTGCACTGGAAAAGAGGTAAAACATTTTCTACTATGGAATACACTGATAAGAACAAAGACAATGCCTCTAAAGAAGTTCAATAAAACCTGGAATATTTTTTCTTTGAGTATGCCACTTCCCTATCATTCAGGTTTCCTACAAAAAATTCATCTAGTTTTGTGTTAGGAGCACATATGCAGAAAGCTACAAACTTGAGAGACATGATTCCCTGGCACAGATATTTCAATAACATTAAATATTAAAGTGAATGCTTTTAGAAAAGATTTGCTAATCCACATATAGGCTCAGTTTTGTGACTGCCAATCATAGCTGAATTAACCATTTTAGATTTATGTAGGATTAAGAGTCAGTAGTTATGGATAATTCAGCCACCAGTAGAACATAGCCTTCTACAAACCAAAAAAGTGAACGGATCAACCATCTCTATTTATTCATATAGACATGACATTTACTGACACTGTGTCAAGCCCCCAATCCATCAAGATATAGTTGATTCATTTTGTCTCATAAACTGTGCATGGCCCTTCATTAATGTAAAATTCCTTTACTTAGTGTTTTGAACTTATCCAACTAGTTATAGGAAATTTCAGTTCTCTACCAGTTGTTGAAATGTATCACTTGGTTTATTATGTCTAGAATACAGTGTCTACTACATGAAAGTGAGCTTATGCTGATTTATTTATTTATTTTCTAGTATGTAGCAACTTTATTTTATTTGTAATTGAATACTTCTCCTGCAAGACTGCAGGAGAAAAGGAGTGTCTGCACATTTACTCAAGGTTTCCACTGTACAACTGCTTTACCAAGTCCCCTGGAAAGATAGCAACAAAAAGAAAGCATTTTCTCCATAAACCCAAGGTTGTTACTCCTCTTCCTCTTAATATGTGACTTTTCATCCATGTTTTTTTTTAACATATACATGTGTTTATTAGATTTCCACTTTTTGCCTTCACATAATTTAAAAGGCTTAAAATTTAATAACAATAACAATGTTTAAGATAATGTTTAAGACTAGAAACAAAAACCTCGTAAAGAATGAACGAAGATAAATACATTTAGAAAAGAAATCAGATGATTGCTTCATTGAAATATTAAGCAATAGTAATAATAATGCAAAGAAAGTAACATTCACATTGTCAAATAAGGGTATGTCTATTATAGAATGTTTTAACTCTGAGGTTCAGTATGGAGTTATCGGTTAATTTCTTCTTATTGTTTTTTTTAATGTCACAAATAATAGACAACTACTATTTATAAATAAAAGTAAAAGATAATTTCAAAAAACAGATCATGCCAAATCTTTTAGACAATAGAAAAAAATACTTCAAAATCATAATATTTAATATAGATACATCTGATATTAAAATTGGAGAAAATATATTATTGTAAAGGGAAAATTACAAACATATTTCACTTATAAATAGGATGCAATATTCTAAGCAACATACTAACAATTTGAATTAAAATTTAATGTTTAAGTAATGTACTTTGGTCAAACAAAATTAAATCCAATTTATGTGAGAATTAGTCACTATTTTCTTTTCTTTTCTTTTTTCTTCTTTTCCTTTCCCTCACCCCTCCCTCCTTCTCTGTCTCGTCTCCCCTTCCCCCATGCCCCACAGTGTCATTAATTGTCATTAATTGTCCTCATATCAAAGTTGAATACATAGGATTCATATTTCTCCATTCCTGTGATGCTTCACTAAGAATAATGTGTTCCACATTCATCCAGGTTAGTACAAATACTGCAAAATCTCCATTTTTAATGGCTTAATAATATTCCATGGTATACATATTCCACAGCTTACCAATCCATTCCTGAGTTGAAGGACATTTAGGCTGTTTCCACATTTTAGCGATTGTAAATTAGGCTGTGATAAATAGTCTAGTACAAGTGTCTTTATAATATTTTTTTTTCCTTCTGGATAACTGCCCAGTAATGAGATTGCAGGATCAAATGGGAGGCCTAGGTTCAGTTCTTTGTGGTTTCTCCATACTTCCTTCCAAAAACATTGCATTAGTTTGCAGTCCCACCAGCAATGTCAAAGTGTTCCTTTCTCTCCACATCCACACCAGTATCTACAGTTTTGAGATTTTGTGATGTGGGCCATTCTTGCTGGGGTTGGATGATATCTCAGTGTGGTTTAAATTTGCATTTCTCTAATAATTAGAGATGATGAAGTTTTTCATGTGTTTGCTAGCCATTCTTCTATCATCTTTAGAGAAGATTCTATTCATCTCTCTTCCATATTGATGTATGGGATTGTTGGTTTTTTCTTGTGAATTAATTGAAATCCTGTATAGATTCTGGTTATTAAGCTTTTGTATGATTCAAAATATGCAAATATCCTTTCCCATTGGGTAGGTTGTGTATTTGCTTTGGTTGTTGTTTCCTTAGCTTTTCAGTTTAATTAAATCCCATTTGTTTATTATTGCTGTTGTTGCTGTTGCCATGGCAGTCTTCCTCATAAAGTCTTTCCCCTGGCTGATATCTTCCAGTGTTTTTCCTGTTCTTTCTTTAAGGATTTTTATTATTTCATGCCTTAAATTTAAGTCCTTGAAGCATCTTGAATCAATTTTTGTGAGTGGAGAAAGGTTTGGGCCCAGTTTCAGTCTTTTACATGTGGATATCCAACTATTCCAGCACAATTTATTGAATAGGGAGTTTTCCCCCAGTAGATGCTCTCATTTGGTTTATTGAAGATTAGGTGGCTGTAAGTTGTTGATTTCATTTCCTGGTTTTCTATTTGATTACAAATGTCTATGTCTCTCAGAAAGAGAGCTCATCAACAAACTCACAAGCCATCTGATAGAATTGGAAAAAGAAGAACAATCTAAGCCTAAACCCAGCAGAAGAAAAGAAATATCCAAAATTAAATCAGAGATTAGTGAAATTGAAAATGAAAGAATCATTCAGAAAATTAATGAAACGAGGAGTTGTTTTTTTGAAAAAATAAATAAAATAGATAAACCTTTGGTCAGACTAACTGTAAATAAAAAAGTAAAATCTCTAGTAACCTCAATCAGAAATGATGAAGGGGAACTAACAACTGATGCCACAGAGATATAAGAGATTATCTCTGAATACTGCCAGAAACTTTATGCCCAGAAATTTGACTTTGTGAAGGAAATGGATTAATATTTGGAATCATACTCTCTCCTTAGACTTAGCCCAGATATAATAGATCCCCTGAGCAGACCAATTTCAAGCACTGAGATCAAAGATACAATAAAAAATCTCCCAACAAAAAAAATGCCCTTGTCCAGATGGCTTCAAACCAGAATTCTATCAAACCTTCAAAGAAGAGCTTATTCCTATACTGCAGAAATTATTCCAAAAAATTGAGGAGGAAGGAATCTTTCCCAACACATTCTACGAAGCAAACATCATCCTGATTCCAAAACCGGGAAAAGACCCAACTAAAAAGGAGAATTTCAGACCAATTTTACTCATGAATATAGATGCAAAAATTCTCAACAAAATCTTAGCCAATAGAAACTTACATCAAAAAAAGTCATACATAATGATCAAGTAGGTTTCATCCCAGGGATGCGAGGCTGTCTTAATATACGCAAGCACATAAACGTTATTCACCGTATCAACAGAAGCAAAACCAAAGACTATATGATCCTCTCAATAGATGAAGAAAAAGCATTTAATAAAATCCAGTATCCTTTTCTAATCAGAACACTGAGTAGTATAGGCATAGGTGGCACATTTCTTAAACTAATTGAAACTATCTATGACAAACCCACAGCTAATATTTTACTGAATGGAGTAAAACTGAAAGCTTTTCCTCTTAGAACTGCAACCAGACAAGGTTGTCCTCTGTCACCATTACTATTCAACATAGTGCTGGAAGTTCTAGCCAATACAATTAGGCAAGACAAGGAAATAAAGGGCATCCAAATAGGAGCAGAGGAGGTCAAACTCTCCCTTTTTGCTGATGATATGATCTTATACTTAGAGAACCCTAAAGACTTTACCACAAGACTCTTGGAAGTCATCAAAAAATACAGTAATGTCTCAGGATATAAAATAGATGTCCACAAGTCAGTTGCCTTTGTATACGCCAACAACAGTCAAGATGAGAGGTTAAGTAAGGACACAACGCACCATAGCCCCAAAGAAAATCAAATATTTAGGAATATACCTAACAAAAGAGGTGAAGAACCTCTATAAAGAAGATTATGAAACTCTAAGAAAGGAAATAGCAGAGGCCATTAACAAATGGAAGAACATATCATGCTCATGGCTGGGAAGAATAAACATTGTTAAAATGTCTATAATTCTCAGAGCAATTTACCGATTCAGTGCCATCCCTATTAAAATACCAACATCCTACTTTCAAGACTTGGAAAAAATGATTCTGCGTTTTGTATGGAATCAAAAAAACAAACAAACAAACAAACAAACATTCATCTAGCTAAGGCAGTTCTTACTAATAAAAAGAAAGCCAGCAGCATCACCATACCAGATTTTAGGCTGTATTACAAGGCCATAGTGGTCAAGACAGCATGGTACTGGCACAAAAATAGAGACACAGACATTCGATTTACTTTTTTTCATTCTACATACTGGAGAGCTACATGCTTGTGTACAATTACATTTAACATTTACAATAAGATTTAACATACAGCACATTTAAAACACAATAAAAATAACATTTACACAGTCACTGTTATATGTTTAGTGTGATGTTAAATGTCATTCAAGAGAGAGCAAGAGTTAGAAACCATGTTCTCTATCCCTAACTCCAGGTTAGGCTTTTTTGAAAGAAGTACAATGTCTGGAATGAAATCAGTGACTTCATCTAGTATGTGATGGTTAGCTTATGCTATGATCTGAATATTTATATTCTCCCTCAAATTCATACATTGAAATATAATCTCTAATTTGGTGGTATTAAGATGTGGAATCTTCAGGAGGTGATTAGGTCATGAGAGCTCTGCTCTCACTAATTGGATTAGTGACTTAATAAGAAAGAGGCCCTGTAGAGCTCATTTGTCTCTCCTAGTATGTGAAGATACAATGACAAGGCACCATCTATGAAGTGAGAGAGTCCTCTTCAGACATCAGATCTGTTGGCACCTGGATCTTGGAACTCTAAATCTCCATCACTGTGAATAAAAATTTTCTGTTGTTATAAACTATCCAGCCTAAGGTATTTTGTTATTGGCACAAATGAACTAAGAACGCCTATACCTCGAATAATATGTTTACTTGTGTTTGTCAAACTAAGAGTCATCCAGAGGCTTGAACTGTATATGCATAAAAAAGAGGACATGAGTGAGTGAGATTTATCATGAGCATGTGTGGAAGAAGGATTGTACTTTTTTACATGATAGAGGATAAAACCAGGATCAAAGCGTGGGTAAGAATTACATATTGAGGCTCAGTGCCTGTGGCTCAAACAGCTAAGGTGCCAATCACGTATACCTGAGCTGTCAGGTTCAAATCCAGCCCGGGTCCGCCAAAGAACAATGATGGCTGCAACAAAAAAAATGGCCAGGCGCTGTAGTCCCAGCTACTTGGGAGGATGAGGCAAGAGACTCGTTTGAGCCTACGAGTTGGAGGTTGCTGTGAGCTGTGCTGCCACAGCACTCTATTCAGGGTGACAGCTTGAGGCTCTCTCTCAAAAAAAAAAAAAAGAATTACATATTGAAAGAGTATATGCTTTAATATATTTTTTCTTATTGTATCTCTGTTGAAGAGAGTTAATCATACTCTTCAGTTGATGGCCCTCTGATATCATCACTGCTTTCGAGAACCATGCCTGTAATCCTTAGCACTCTGGAAGGCTGTAGAGGGTGGATTGCTTGAGCTCATGAGTTCAAGACTAGCCTGAACAAAAAGAGAAACCCCCATCTGTACTAAAAATAGAAAAACTGAGGCAAGAGATTCGCTTGAACCCAAGAGTTGGAGATTTCTGTGAGTTCTGATGCCATGGCACTCTACTCAGGGTGATAGCTTGAGACTCTATCTCAAAACAAACAAACAAACAACAACAAAAAAATATCTGTTTATTTTTATCCATTTATATTTCTTATCCCCTCAGGCAATCATTCTAATCCTTTAAGTCTACTTGTAAAATGTGTTTTGTTGTTTTGTACTTATATATTTTTGGTTTATATAAGTGGTATTTTAATCTGGATCTCTCATTCAATTTATTTTCTCTTCTCCCTTCATATGTCTTTTAAATTCTATCTAATTTGCTATGTGTATGGCTATTTTGTCATTTCTAAATGCTTTATAATCCCCATAATGTACACCTACCACATTTTACCGATCAAATACCCCAGTAATAAGTATCATGATCACATCAACTCCCTGCCACCATAAACAACATTGAGGTGAATAACTCTGGATGTATCATGCTTCATACTTTTTGAGCATGTATATTCTGGATCACATCGTGTAGATCATTTAGTTTCACTTGACTAAATAGCTCCATGGTGCTCTATAGAATGGGTCCTTCCATTAACAGTGCATGAAGGCCTCTCTCTCCTCCTCTCTCTACCTTCTCTCTTCTCTTCTCTTCCCCCATTTCTTTCTCTCTCTCTCTGTCTCTCTCTCTCTCCTTCTCTCTCTCTCTCTCTCCTCTCCTCCTTAATGCTGCTCTGCAGTATCCCCACCAATAAAGACCTTTTGTACAAGCAAAAAAACAAACAAACAAACAAAAAAAAAAAACAGTGCATGAGGGATCTTGAAGCCCAGGGATTAGCAAACTTTTTCTGTAAAGAACAAGATAGTAAATATTTTAGACTTTGTAGGCCGCATAGAGTCTTTGTCATGCCTCTTCCTCCTCCTCCTTTTCCTTCTCTTCGTTATTTCTCCTTCTACATTCTACTCCTTCTTTTAATCACTCATTGACAAAGTAAAAATCATTCTTATCTTGTGAACTGTACAAAAAATAGGCCAAGGATTTCATTTAGCACTTGGGCCATCCAGAGGCCTGATTTAGCTCCATCTACCTGCCAACATGTGGCAAATGAGTCACTTCATCAATTTTGGCCAATGTAATGGCTAGAAAGTGAGTGCTCACTGTTTTAAGTTCCATTTCTCTAATTATTAATTAGTTAAACTGTCTTTTCAATTATTTGTTAATATTTGGGTTTCCTCATCAGTAACCTTCCTATTGGAATAATTTACTAATTTTTTATTATGATTTCTATATTTTTTCATCATTGATTTTTAGTAGCTCCTTACATATTGGATACAAATTCATTATTAGTTTTGGGCACTTTAAATATCCTTTCCCAATCATCTATCTGCTCATTAACATTATTTATGGTATCTTTCATTAAACAGAAATATTATATTTTGATTTAAAAAAATAACTTTCTAATAGTCTAAGCTATGAACAGATGGAGTGAGCCACCAAAAAAGATAGTGAGTTTCTGAACACTGAAGTGTTTATTCAAAGGCTGATTGGCCATTTGGCATCAATGCTGTATTGTAGTTTCAAACACTGAGTGGGTATATACAGAAGACCATCAAGGTCTCTTTCAACTCTGAGTTTATTTGGTATGTAGGAAGCAGTTTGAGAGAAATATTTGGAAATCACATAATTTGGGTAGTAGAAGGGATATTAGTGATTTACCTGATACATACTTCTCATTTTCTGTGATAAGAAACAGAGGCCAGGGTGGCGCCAATGGCTCAGTGAGTGGGGCACTGGCTCCACATACCGAAGGTGGAGGGTTCAAACCCAGCCTGGGCCAAACTGCAACAAAAAAGTAGCCAGAAGTTGTGGTGGGCACCTGTGGTCCTGGCTGCTTGGGAGGCTGAGACAGGAGAATTGCCTAAGCCCAGGAGCTGGAGGTTGCTGTGAGCTGTGACACCATGGCACTCTACCAAGAGCGACAAAGTGAGACTCTGTCTCTAAAAAAGAAAGAAAGAAAGAAAGAAAGAAAGAAAGAAAGAAAGAAAGAAAGAAAGAAAGAAAGAAAGAAAGAAAGAAAAGAAAGAAAGAAAGAAAGAAAGAAAGAAAGAAAGAAAGAAAGAAAGAAAGAAAGAAAAGAAAAGAAAAAAGAAACAAAGGCCAGAGCGACAAAGTGAGACTCTGTCAAGAAAGAAAAGAAAAGAAAAGAAAAGAAAGAAAGAAAGAAAGAAAGAAAGAAAGAAAGAAAGAAAGAAAGAAAGAAAGAAAGAAAGAAAGAAAGAAAGAAAGAGAGAAAGAGAGAAAGAGAGAAAGAAAGAAAAAGAAAAAAGAAACAAAGGCCAGAACAGGGGAAGTGCTTCCCTAAATTTTCCACAGCTACTATTGGTAGCAGAGGTTGGACCAGAATTTCCTGTTTCACAGTCCACTGTGCTTTCCATTACCTCAAGATAAATTCTAAATTTAATGGTTCAACTGTAAACACTCTAGGTGGTTCTAGGGGTGGGAGGATGTCACTGAGGTAGAAGAAGTATGCAGAAAAAAGCATCTACAAATTTATTTAGGATTGATTGGTTTATAGGATGTATTAACACTACTTTTATAATTATCCATAATCTATAGCATTGTCCACATTTTTCCCTCCCCCAAATTATTATGTAGGCTGTAGCTTTCCAAAGCACCCGGGGAACAAATTGTACTGTCTTTTCCCTCTAACGCCAGATGCTACAGACTACTGTGCCTTTTCAGCTAAGCTAGAACTGTGTAATGAACTAAAACATTGCAGAATTCTTAACATCATGCATACTAGAGAGCCATTAGCTGCCATTTTTGATATGTGCAAATCAAAAATTTTGCCCTGTCCCACAGTGTTTGGCAACAAAGCCTTTCAAGATCTGTGCACCATTATCCACTCTAGTGGAAAAGCTTGTGAGAAAACATTTAGTTGTTTAAAGCCTGTATCGCCCTAGGTAAAATCAGTTTATTTCAGTGGAGTCTTGTTGAGATGTACCCTGGCACTATTAAAAAAATTGTTTGTTGGCCCGGTGTGTTGGCTCAACCTGTAATCCTAGCACTCTAGGAGGCTGAGGCAGGTGGATCTCCTGAGTTCAGGAGTTTGAGACCAGTTTGGAAACCCTGTTTCCACTGGAGAAAAAAACAAAAACAAACAAACAAAAAAAAACAACTATCATGCTGTCCTGGCAAATGCCTATAGTCCCAGCTACTTGCAAGTCTGAGGCAGGATAAACACTTGAGCAAAAGATTGTGAGGTTGTTGTGAGCTATGATGCCACAATATTCTACCCAGAGTGACAGAGTGAGACTCGATCTTAAATGAAAAAAGTTTATTCATACAAGTTTTATTCTCCTACCATGGATGTCAGGCTTCTGGGGGTTTGAACACTGGTAGATCACAAAACAAGATTGTGGGACCCTTTGAGCAAGGCTATATCAGCACCAAATAACTCTTACACTGTTCAATGCTTATATACAAATTTCTAGCATTAGAGAATTTTATATTGGTAGAGGGAGGAGCAGAAGGTCAACAGGCTGGGAAAATGGTTTGTAATATTTTAAAGCAGCCAGGATTTGAGTAAGATTTATAGGCATACATATATGGTAAGAGTTTAGTTAAGATGCCCTAGGAGGTTCTTACCTCAATAGGATTATTTTCAGAACTAAATTGTTTCCTTTTCTGGGAAGCACAGTGGGAGATTTCACAGATTTCTCCCAGTCCTTTTCCATACTTGACAGCTAAGTGGAAGGGTACAAAGGCCACTTCCATAAACTTTGCTCTGCTGAAATTAATTTTTCTGACCTACTTCCCTCTGTGGTATGTTTAGCAGTCCTGTGTAATAACCTGTTCTTGATGCATCTTGAGTACTTTCGCTGTCCTGACAAGATATCTAGGTGTTGTAAAAGTTCAGAGTGACAAAAAACAATTCTTTACACCATGTGTCCTCATTTCCACTGTTGTCTATCTTTGAGTTAAACTAGCGTCTACATTGAAGCTAGTTTATTGCCTTTTGCCTGGGAATACGGAGCATTGTTCTGGGAGTGAATTGCTTTCTTCCTCACCCTTTTCCCTTGCACTACACCTGCTTTAATTATACTCTTTGTCTTTCTGTGTAGCCTAAGGACACAATTTAAACGTCCTGCTTATTTTTCTGCAACTCAAAATATATTCCTTGCTTGCGTGGGGAGGAAACAAAAGAAGAAAGGTAGGAGAAGAAGTATGTCTATCATCATTGTATCTTCCTCAGGCAACAAATGGCCTATTTGAGAAGTTCTAACTGGAAGGAAATACAGAAAAGCACATTGGCATCTCCTTTCAGTGATTGTGCAATGCTAACTCAGTTCCAAGCCTTTTCTAGAAGCCGAAAGAGCTAATAAGGGGCCAGAAGTCTCCATGGTATGGTGAATTTACATTAATTTTCCTATGCTTAAGTAAATAAACCCTTCGTGAAGGAAGGTACTAACTTCACACATTCTGCATATTCTCTTTTAGGTTTCCAGCCTCCTCCTCTAGCTCATCACAAGTATGGATGAAGCCTAGATAAATACGGAGATGGTGACTAGGGCTACAGTGAACAAGTGCTTAAAGAAAGGCAGAATAAGGTACCAAAACATAATATAATTGCTTGCTTATTCTATATGAATTGAGTAAAATGTTAATTAGGTGAGTAATAAAATCTTAGTCTATCAAACATGACTTCTGCAAATTATTTCTCAAGATACTTTCCCGTAATATCCTTAAAGAGAAACTGGGGGTGGGAAGATGACACCTTTGTTGAGGTTCAGTGTGTGATGAATAGACATCTTGAACAAGACACAGGTAATTCCTATCATCTATGGTGAGGTTTTAAATTTGTATAATAAACTGTCAAAGATACGGTCTTTCCTAATCACCCCTAGTAAAAATACTATTGTTTTGACAGTTCACGTTGATTTCATCACTCTCAAACACAGATTAAAATACTATGTGTTACTACTGGACAATTTCTCAACAAGAGAACTACTGAGTACCTGGACACTCATTTTGTTTTGCACTGTCATTCATGGGTATGAAGGCAGGTCTTTCCTTATTGCAAAAGGTAAGCAAATTAGAAGATCAGATGGTGGACTGGAGATATCTACTTAGCAGTCACTTGCAGTGTGACTGGGAAGGGAGGACTCCAAATACCTATGGCTAGAATGTCCTGCCCAGAAAAGCACTGTAAGAACATAGGGAAACTGCAGGCGACTCCAAGAGTCAAGGAGGAGGTCAGGAGAAGTGGAAGACCAGCACAGAAGACGAGTGCCTAGGTGTGGGCAGAGGCCAGCTGGCCCTCCAATGGAGGGTTAGAAACAGGAAAGGCCTGGCCTAAAGTTTTTTTGGACTTGGGTGCTTCCCAGAGCTGCCTTGGGATGGCTTAAGTGAGCAAGTCGACTTGAATAACACCCAGCAGCCAGGATTGAACCACCAGGCTGGTTGGCACTCTCAACAGTTTGGCTGCTAACAAGGTGCCACCATTGTGGGAGGTTCACCCAAGAGGAACAGCCTACGGGGTCCTAGTATGTGGTCAGCTCTGGCATGCCTGTTGAGCTTGGGCAGCCACTTTTGCAGTGAGTTGGGTGACTCCTACTCCCCCAGGAAAGCTACCTTGTGGCCAAGGGCCACTGTTTAGGTCAAAGCATATCTCCTAAGTAGTCTGACAGGTTCCCAACCTATAGGGATTGAATGCTAGTGAAGTGGCCAAGTCCCAACTGAGGGCAAATCGGTCAGGAAGACAAGATCAGGTCTCCTCAGCAGCTAGATAATGGCTTCCAGCCCCCATCTTTTTTTTCTTTGCTTTGCTTTTTTTTTTTGAGACATTGTCTCACTTCGTCTCCCTTGGTAGAGTGCCATGGCATCATAACTCACAGCAACCTCAAATTTTTTAAGCTCAAGAGATCCTCTTTCCTGAGTTCCCCCCCCACTTAACTGAGACTACAGGTACCCACCACAATACTTGGCTATTTTTAGAGACAGGGTCTCACTCTTCCTTTAGCTGGTTTTAAACTCATGAGCTCAAGTGATCCACCTGCCTCAACATCCCAGAGTGCTACCATTTTAGGCATGAGCCACCGCACCCAGTCTCTAGCCCTCATCTCATAAAGCAGAATCAGGATGGGTGTATTGTCTTCTAACCCCAGAGCGCCACCTGGTGTCCAGGAAATATATTGCATTTACATGCTTTTTTCCTCTTTTATTCTATTTTCTTGGAAAACCAACAGGTGTCCAAGCAATATTTTTTTCTAAGTATTTTTGTTTGTTTGTTTTTTGTATTTTTATTTTTGTATTTTTACTTTCTTCAATAACAGGGGCTCCATTTTTGCTATGATTATTCTGCCCCTTTGATTCATTTTCTTTTCTATTTCTCTCTCTTTTTTTCCTTTTGTTGTAGATATTGGTCTACTTTTCTCATCTTTCCCACATAATTTTTTTAAAAAACAACCAACATATCCCTTTTTTATATCTTACCTGATTTTCTTTATTTTTGTTATAATTATTATAATAGCTTACTTTCGTATTTTCCCCTTTTTCTGAGGGTGTTTTCCCTTGCCAGTAATAGGGTCTTCTGTCCCCATTCTGCCTAAAGAAACCTATAGACTTAATACAATCCCCATTAAAATACCAAAAACATAATTTGAAGAACTGGAAAAAAAACAGATCTTTATTTTGTATGGAACCCAGAAAAAGCCCTTATAACCAAGGCAATTCTTAGTAATAAATTCAAAGCCAAAGGCATTACTCTACCAGACTTAATATTATATTATGACCTCACAGTGATCAAACCAGAGTGGTATTGGCACAAAAATAGAGACATAGACGTATGGAACAAAATAGTAAACCAAGAGATGAAATCAGTCTCTTGTCACCACCTGATCTTCGACAAACCAAACAAAAGCATGGACTGAGGAAAACAATACCTATTCAATTATTGGTGCTGGGATAACTGGATAACTACATGTAAAAATATTGCAACTGAACCTGCACCTTCCCCCACTTACAAAAATCACTGACTCAAGATGGATAAAAGATTTAAATCTAAGACATGAAATGATAAAAATCCTAGAAGAAAATGTGGGGAAAACTCTTACACATGTTGACCTGAGGAAAGACTTTATGACAAAGACTTCAGAAGGCATCACAACAATAAAAATAAACAGATGAACTTAATTAAGCTGAAAAGCTTCTGCACAGCTAAGGACACAATTTAAGCAAATAGACAACCTTTAGAATGGGAAAATATATTTGCATGACATGAATCTGACAAAGGGTTGATAATTAGAATCTACTGAGAACTCAAATTGATCAACCAAAAAGAGTGAATAATCCCTTCTATCACTGGACAAGAGATATGTACAGAGCCCTCTCTGAAGAAGAAAGGCAAATGTGTAGCAAATATATGAAGAAATGCTCATTGTCCCTAATCACTAGAGAAATGCAAATCAAAACCACTCTAAGACATCACCTATCCACAGTGAGAATAACCCATATCATAAAGTCCCAAAGCTGCAGATGCTGGTGTGGATGTGGAGAGAATGGACCACTTTTATTGTTGGTGTGACTGCAAACTGACACAGCATTTTTGTAAAGTAGTATGGAGAATCTTCAATGAACTCAAAATAGACCTTCCATTTCATCACACAATCCCATTACTATGCATCTACACGGAAGAAAAAATATCATTTTATTATAAGAACATTGTTTATGACAGCTCAGTGTACAATCACCAAGTGTAGAAACAACCTAAATGCCCATCATCCCAGGATTGAATTAATAAACTCTGGTATATGTATACCATGGAATATTATTCAGCCATAAAAAGATGGATACTTTATGTCTTTTGTATTGACCTGAGTAGAGTTGAAACACATTCTTCCTAGCAAAGTATAACAATGATGGAAAAGCAGGTCTCCAATGTACTCAATACTCATATGAAGCCAGTAGATGGTTTAATACATGCCCACACAAGAGAAAAACTCAATTCAATTCAAGATGGGGGAGGCAGAAAGAGGAAAGGGAGAGAAGAAGAGGGATAGGGAATGGTGTGCTCCCACCTAATGGGCATAATGTAATGGCCCCTCCTGGCCATTGACATACTTCCTGGCTGTGGGACATGAGTACAACAGGGACTCTACCTAACAAATGCAAATATTGTAACCTAATTCTTTGTATCGTTACATTATTCTGAAATTAAAAAAAATGTATACATTGTCTGGTGTAGTATTCATTGGTTATTGGGTATTTTGACCTAACTCTCATAACTAATAGTCTTTCATCACCTATGGTCCTTTTTTATTCCAAAGAAAATAATTTTTTTTCTGACTCCAAGGAAAGTAAACAGGCAAATGGGTATGAGTCATTGTTGTGGTTTCTTCTCATGGGAACATTAAATAGAATCATGAACAAGCAGGGAAAGTCCATCAAACCTTGCTCTGCTACCTTTCTTTCTGAAGGTAATGCAATCCCCAGATCAGGCTTTATCAGTGGTTAAAAACTGAAGTTGCAAATCTTCATTGGATATTTTCTGGTAAGAACCAGAAAGATGATGATTTTCTTCCCTTTTGTGAAATCCAAATTAAGCCTTAAAAGCAAATTCTCTCCCTTTCTTTTTCAATGAGTTAATGATCCTGTGCTTGGTATTTGTTAATTCCAAGGCTCAAATTTCCACTGACCACAGGCTGGACTTCAGTCAACAGATATTATCCTGCAATGCAGCACACATTGTAATCTGTTCACTGTGGAGAAAAAGCAAACCACAAATATTTTACTGAGCCAGATCACTATGTGCTTAGGATATTCAAGGTTACAAAAAGTTAAGTGACATATACTCTTAGGTACTTGACAGCGTAATCAATGCAGTATGAATCAACAAATATTTATTGAGTGCTCATGTGTCTAGCATTGTAATCACAGTTTTCCTTCACACAATACTTGATATAACCAGAAAAGATATAAGAGATTTTCTGAGCACAATTTCTTCTTCTTTAGCATTCCTTCCTCAAGCCTGTCAGTTTTTCTTTATTAGAGCCTTTCCTTTAATCTCAAAAAATGTTAGTTATCAGATTGTTTGAGCGTAATCAAGAGGTTCCAGATATGGCAAGTAGAGCAAACATCTTAGCTGTGGGTGGTACAAAATAAGTCAGAATTGGACTTGGGATAAATAAATGGGAGTGAGAGAAAGTGGTATTAATAGTTTGAGATAGAGGGTGGCGCCTGTGGCTCATTGAGTAGGGTGCCGGCCCCATATACCGAAGGTGGTGGGTTCAAACCTGGCCTCAGCTGAACTGCAAAACAGAAAAATAGCTGGGTGTTGTGGCAGGCGCCTGTAGTCCCAGCTATTCAGGAGGCTGAGGCAAGAGAATCACCGAAGCCCAGGAGTTGGAGGTTGCTGTGAGCTGTGTGATGCCACAGGACTCTACTGAGGGCGATAAAGTGAGACTCTGTCTCTACAAAAAAAAAAAAAAAATAGTTTGAGATAGAAGATGTACATTAAATGGAAAGGGAGAGAAGGACGAGGCCACCTCTGACTAGTTTTCTCTACTGCTTAATTTTAATAAAATGTTGTCTTTCATGTGGAGTAGGAAAACATAAGTTGATGTGATAGCTTAAGGAGTGTAAACCTCCAGACAAAAGCACCTCCAGTTATGTCCAAGT
>CAUYON010065957.1:0-10699 GCA_963573935.1 Arctocebus calabarensis | reverse complement strand
TACTGTTAGAGATAGCCTTCATGGCATTTTCTTGATCACTATATAAAGACATTGATACTCTACATTTAATAAGTTTCCCCAGTACCCTGCTAAGATGCACCGTAGGTGTGATCCCACCAATTGCCCTCCCTCCACCCATCCCCCCTCCCCTCCCCTCCCTTTCCCTTTTCACTGTATTCTTGTGCTATAATTGCGTTTCAGCCTTAATATGAAAGCTATAAATTAGCTTCATATTAGGGCTGAGTTACGTATTATTGAGCAATTAAAAATAAGGTTATGTCCATGTGGTTGGTGCCTTCAAGAAGAAGCTGTCTTACAATGGCATCCATCATGGAGGCCAGTGGGAGCAGGATGTATACACAGATGACCTCTTACATAGGACAATCCCCATGGTGTCCTACTTGAAGAGCATCACTCCAATGTCATCTTAGGTGCTTAAATCATTCAGAGTTTGTTCTGATATCAGTAGGATGATTAGGTTGAGATCTTATCAATATGAATGAAAATGAAAATTTAATAAAACTAGAAGGCCCTTTTTCCCTTTATCCTTCATAGAGGAAAGAGAGATGTCTTGAGCAATGACAATCCCAACATATGCACGAAGCTACCTGTATGACACTTATTCAGAAGGAGATGTCCCATTCTGTGCAACCTAAATTAAAAAAAAAAAAAAGCAAGTCCTATGCTTTGTAGGATACATATATACACAGGCAAAAAATGTATGTGTTTTAAGAAAGGGAAAAAATCCTGCATTACAGTTATAATAATGTATACCAATAACATTTGTTATCTTATATATTGTATCTCTTGTAATTGCAAAAGTCAAATGTGACTTGGTTATACATCTTAGGGACCATCTGTATACAGTAAAATGTGAATAAGAAGGTCAGAAACAACTTGGACTATCAACAGGAAAATAAGGTATAATAAAAAGCTAAACTGAGGTCAAAAACTTGAAGGAATTGAGAATTATAGCACAGTAGCAAGGTACAAGGAACCTGAATCGGTTCACATATCTGTCACTCCCAATTGGCTATGTAGATATTCTGAGTAATGTATTGACAAACATTCTTAAAAATCTGTTTTATGCATTAAAATACTATATGATAAACATTATCCTGTTTATCTCTCTTCTCCTCCTCCTCTTCCTTCTTTTATTTTGCACCTAGTTGAAACTATCATCTTGTATAATAATTGAGTCCCTTTTATTTTTATTGGGAAAGCATTCTATAAGAAAAATAAGTCATCATATAATTTACACACTATGTAGAATTAACCATTATATTTTAAAATTTCAAGAAAAAATAAATTTATTAAACTCAATACTAAAAACATTTTCAATTCAAGGATATAGCCACTTATATCATTGACTCATTTGTTATTTTAAACCATTTAGTAATATTCAAATTATAAATGCACTTATATTTCACTTTTATTTCTGAATTTATTTATCTGTCTGCCTGTGTGTATACGGTGTGTCTCATTGAACTGGATGTGAGGTAAAAGACACAGACTGGGAGACAAGGATGGCTCCAAGGTTTGAGCGTGTAGTCAGCCCAACATTCTCTCTTTCCCTACTGAGTCCAGCCTTCTACACAATTCTCCAAACCAAAGAGAAATTGCAACGCTGAGCATGCAATGGAAATCCTGCAGTGTTTTAGGCCCAACACATTGGTGCTGACTAATAAATATGTACAATTGTCGGTCCTTGGGAGGCACATAGTTGAATGACACTTCTAGACCTCCTTGGGTTTGGGCACAGCCAGTTTTCTCATAAGTATTTCAATTAATAATTTAATATTCTAAAGATTCTTTTTTTCTTAATTAAAGGATATAGCACATTTAATATCTAAGTTCTGTCGACCTCAGCCTACTCCCATGAAAGATGAGCAAGAAATAATTTCTATGACATAGTCTATTCTTATTCATGGTAATAATGTTTTTAAAAGTCACCATAAACACCATAGCTCCTAGGACAAATATAGGGTTAGATTAGAAAGTCCCTGCTCACATTATAATCATTAATCAATACATAATATTGTCTCACATGTACTTTTATTTAAAGACATTCTATTTAATATGCATGGTGGATTCATTAATATTGAACTCATAGCCAACAGAACTATAACTCCTGCATAAATAAAGCTTACTTAGGACACATCATATTTTCCCCAGAAACCATATAACCATCATATTTTCCCCCAGAAACCATATAAATAAATCTTACTTAGGACACATCATATTTTCCCCAGAAACCATATCATAACCCATTTCCACTTAGGACCAATAGATAACACTGCATCACTGTGCTTGGGGATCATTTTAAAAAGTGAAATAATCATACAAAACAAAAAATTGCTTTTTCTGAGTCTTGAAAGTATGATGTTGATATTTTATAGGGATCAAATTGAATCTATACATTGTTTTGGGAAGTATATGGATTTTACACATGTTGATTCTTCCTAGCCATGAGCATGGTATGCGCTTCCATTTATTCACATCTTCTGCTATTTCTTTTCTTAAGGTTTTGTAATTTTCTTTATAGAGGTTCTTCACCTCTTTTGTTAGTTATATATGGAACCAGAAAAAATAACCGTACAGCTAAGGCAGTTCTTAGTAATAAATACAAAGCTGAGGGCTTCAGCCTACCAGACTTTAGGCTGTACTACAAGGCCATCACTGTGGTACTGGCACAAAAATGGAGACATAGACATTTGGAATTGAATGGAAAACCAGGAAATGAAACTAACATCTTACAGCCACCTAAGCTTCAATAAGCCAAACAAGAATATACAATGGGAGAAAGACTTCCTTTTCAATAAATGGTGGAGGGAAAACTGGATATCCACAGTTACTGAATTGAAACTGGACCCGCACCTTTCTCCACTCACAAAGATTGATTCAAGATGGATAAAAGACCTAAATTTAAGGCATGAAATAATAAAAATCCTAAAAGAAAGCATGGGAAAAACACTTGAAGATATTGGCCTGGGGAAAGACTTTTTGAAGAATACCTCTGTGGCACTTGCAACAACAACAAAAATAAACAAATGGGACTTAAACTGAAAAGTTTCTGTATAGCTAGAAAACCTACACATTGGGAAAAGATATTTGCATATTTTGAATCAGACAAAAACTTGATAACTAGAATCTATAGAGAACTCAAATTAATCTACATGAAGGAAGCCAATAATCCCATATATCAATGGACAAGAGAGATGAAAATAAACTTCTCTAAAGAAGACTGAAGAATGGCTAACAAACATAAAAAAATGCTCAAAACACTGCATTGATTTCTGGTTATATATAAATTTAGCAAATAAATATCAAATTCAAAAATAACCAGGGTTAACTGCACTTAGATTTGGGGTTGTAGGTTAAGTGCAGCAGGACCTCCCCTATCATGACTAGGGTTATAATATGTTTAATTATAATCTGTGTATTTCTGACAATAACCCTGGAATATATAGGAGAAACCAGCTCAGAAGATTAATCAGGATGGACCTGATTCTAGCCCAGAACAGTCTGACTCAGAAACCCAGAATTTCACTGATGCAACGGAGATGGTCCTTCACGGGAACATGATGGTCCTTCACGGGAACATCTCTCTATGCTGATTCCAGACTTGAACTGCTTTTATCTCTGTTAAAAACATCTGCTTCATATTATAAAACCCAAGAGTTACTAATGTGATGCTATAGGAAGATTTTCATCACATGAAGAAAGGGGTCTTCAAAGAAGTTTAGAAATAGTGTTAGTCATAGTGGACAATTTCAAACCAAAACATCAATGGTCTCACTATACAATAATTATCCTTTAAAAGCAATCTTTGGAGGTTTCAGCCATTTCAAAACTGTCTTCCAGTGGAGTCAAGCATTATGAGATGCACTGTCAGGATGGTGGGGAGGTGGTAGAGAATTATGTGATCAAATGTACTTGGGAAGCCTATATGTAGGTGTTTCTCCTGAGGAGTGATAGTACACACCAATGCATTTCAAATGCAGAAGTTTGTATAAGACTCATATGTTTATTAGTCTTATACAAAACTAGAAAAAATATATTTAAGCTATTATTTTCCAAAAGTAGTTAACAAGATAATAGTTATATGTGTGTGCATATATATATTCATACATATACATATGTATTCATATGTATAAATTGTTGATATATTTGCTAAACCAGAGAAATACATGTTTGGCAGTTTGATAACTTTTTGGAAAATGATGTTTCAATATAATATTCTCATTGGATAGATAAAAGATCTGAGAATCAGAAAGATTAGATGACTTATGCATGGCCCTAATATTTTTAGCAGCAGAACCAAGACATGAACTTCTAAATCATAGGTCAGTGTGAATGTCTTCCATACAAGTTTGTGGCTCTCAGTATCTTTTAATCATCACCCCTACATCTGTGTTATGAAGAGAGTGGATTTTGAGCAAGAGCGTTTCTGGAGGGACCATGAGGTCATAATCTTTCATGTGGGTGATCAGGCATAAACCATCAACCATGGAGGAGAGTGGAGGGTGAAACGATATTAAAAAATGTTTTAAACACATACAATACTCACTATGTGTTTTATTAACTGCCTTATATATGTTATTTCATATAATCTATAAAAACAAGTTTGTAACTTACAATAATTAGCCCCAGTTTACTTATGAGGATGCTGAGATTTAAACAGGTTAGACAATATTGCCATTTCTCCCCATAAATAAGTCCTGGATCTAATTTTCGACCCTGGGCCTATATGGAAATTCTTTAGACAGAAAGATACAATCAATATACTTTTGAATTCCTAAGAGTACAGGAAGCCCCTGCAGAGAAGAGAAAAGCAGAACTTTCTTCAGAAGTTGCTGAGTTGTCTGTTCCTTTTGCCTCCTGACGTCCCTCCACTTTACGAGGCTTCGTCTCAGGTGCTCTGGCCTGGGCCCTTGCACACCACTGACAAGGTGCTGATTTCTCAGCGCTCAGAGGGCACAGCCATTCCTTCACTGTAGTGCCGAAGTAGGACTAGGAAAGTCTGCGTGTCACTTCAACTGCCTGAAAACGTGTGTGTGTGGAGGAGCTTAGCTGCTTTGTGCAAATGCATTACTACTCGGAAGAAAATGTGTCTCGAGCCTGCCGGCTCTCTCAGAACCTGCAGCATGCTGTGGGGAACAAAAACACTGTCTGCTCTGTTTTGTGCTGCTCTAATAAAATGCCACACGCTGACCAATTTATTGAAAAAAGAAATTTATTTCTCTCAGTTCTAGAGGGTGGGAAGTCCAATATTGAGGGGTTAGGATGTGGCGAGGGTCTTCTTGCCATGCCATTCCATGGAAGACAGAAGGGGGCAAAGCACATGAGTGAGCAAGAAAGAAAGGAGGCCAGGCTGGTCATTTTCATCAGGACTCTCTGCCCTGAGATAACTTGTAGAGGTCCAGGATAGCACCTTTAGACCATTTGGGTGGACAGAACTGTCATGCCCCATTCTGAAGGTCCCACCTGTCAACACTGTTGCACTGGGGACCAGATTTCCAACCCACGAGCTTTGGAGTATGGGTTCAAACCACAGCAAGTACCAATCTCGTTCCATCCAATACCCTACAGCCATGAGTTCTGAGATATGCCAAGGCACAAAGGTGGAGAATGCAGCCCACAATCTATATCATTGGATAAGAAGATGTCTCATTACCTTTACTGATTTTATATTATTAACAATGTTTGCTTTCATTTGTAATTATCCTTTTTTTGCTAAGTTTCGTACAATACCACCTTGCCATATCTCTTATTTACACTCTGCTCTAGGTAACGTGAGGCTGCCTGCAGATGCTGACATTTGCCAAACCACTGAGTTTTGTGTCTTTGTGCCGTTCCATGTGCTGGTTCCCTCTCTTTCTCTCTCTTTCTTTTACCTGATGAACTCTTACCCATCTTCTGATTAACACCACTGACTTTGCCCCCTCCTTGTCTGAATTCCCCTTGTCCTTTCTTCCCACTGTTGTGAGTTTCTGGTAGGTCATGCATCATATTGAATTTATTGTCGTACCCCCTGTGGCTACCACAGTACTTGATGCAGTAGACATCTCCAGAATGAATGAAAACAAATGTTTCCCAAGGTCACTCAGCACTGTCTAAAACCATATTTCATGTTCTTTACAAAGTACCACATTGGGAATTAAGTTAGTTCTTACAGAAGCACTTGGTCAAATCTTTCTCTTCATTTAATACCCAATAGTAGTGTTACCGTATTGAGAGGCTATTCTCTGATCCACTCAGAATGACCATTTCCCTTGTCCACCACTCTGTAGCATCTGCCACCACCTCACATCACACCTTGTGACACCCACCTTAGCGTCCCACCGTGTGAAATTTCCTTTAGGGCAAATGGTAGCATTTTATCATCAATACACACTACAATAAAGGACTTCCCCTTCTTATTCTTTTGGAAAATATCTGCAGGTTTCCTGTGTGTTAGGTGCAATGCCAGACAATTAATACCTTGTATTACTTTTAATCTTCACAATAATCTTATGAATAGGCGATATTACTGTAACCAATTTTAGACCCAGTGGAACTGAGGCTCAAAAAATTAAATACGGCATTCCAGGGCAAGTTGTAAATAAGTGAGATTTCAAATTCAACCTTAGGTTTCTCTCATTCCAAAACATACATATGGTTGTATTTTTTTCAATAATATAAACCCTTAATTTATCTATTCTAGTCAATTTTTAAAATTTGGGCATCTAGCTACTTATCTAGCTAGATGTATATTCTCCCAGGAATATGAGGCAAGCTTCAGGTGTCTTCTGAAACACAAAATCAGAAACAAAGAAACAAACAAACAAAAAAGCACAAAATGAATATATAGCACTAGTTCCCTCTTCCCCAACTGATGTATCTGAAAGAGGAATAAAGACAGAATTGACAGTTATTGAATAGTGTGTGATTTCTTCACTCTGTTCTACAGAGCTGCTCCTTATCCCTTGATCCATCAGAAGGAGTGTAATATGAAAATTCTGCCTCACCTGCAATCCCAGCAGAAGGCATTTAATTCTCAGCTTATTTTACAGAATCTACTGACACATCCCTCAATGCTTTAATCCTGAGACATTGCGGAAGAGAGTGTTCACTGCTGGTATCTGGGCCACGTGGGAAGTGAAATTCTATATCCACTTATAAATTGTATTTCATATCTTTTTTCTATTAATGATTCTATCAAATTGCAAAAAATGTTCAACATGTTGTGTCACCAGGCGTCTGCTTACTCTGAATACATGCAGACCACTCAGTTCTAGATTTTGTGCGTTATCTCTGTGGATTCTGGAGGATTAGGCAGGGTGGAGATGACTTAGTCTGTTTCCCAGAAAAGAAAACTTAGGTTTAGGAAGTTAAACGAGCTCATAAGCCCAGAGAGAGCAGAAGTGAATCTCTAACTTGTGTCTTTCACTCTCCAAATCCGTGTTTCTTTCCCCTCTTTTAACTCTGACATTTATACAGCTCTGAATTATCTGGGAAAGTGATAATATTTTTCAATAAGGTTTGGGGTATCCTGGAAAAGCAAAACTTCATCCACTATTTACAGAAACATATATGTTATACTGTTCATTAAAATATCTCTGGAACCACCTATTAAAGTAGATGAAATGTCCAGAGTTTGGCAAACCATAATAGTGGGGAGAAGGGGTGTCTACCAAGGAAAATAGCAAAAAAGGCAGTTAGGCCAGGCATCGCTGACAAGCCAGGCTATAAACTCGTTCCAAATTCAGGGTTGTCTCATATTAAAACCAGAATTTCTCAAACTGTGTTAATAACGTAAAAATAGGTTGCAGAGCCAAGTGCACTTTGTAAAATGTATGTTGTATGTTTACTGGAGGTTTTTAAATTTAGTTGAAATGTGAAACCTATAAGTCATTCAATTCAAACCTATTTAAAAATAATTAGGTTTGTGATAGAATAAATTAGTGTGCTATTTAAATGAGATTGTTTACTCCGTTTTGATAGGTTTTACTACTACCTGTGTTGCATGGTTTGAGATAAGTTTCCTGAGATGGAACGTCAGTTACCGAAGGACCCTTAAGGTTTTAGAGTTTGTATTTTTCTTCATCTACTTTGGTTTCCCTTAAATTCCATTGGCAGAATCTGGAGTAGTAAATCCAGGACCTGTGAACACCGAGAAGCAGAGGGAACAGGGAATAGATTTCTTTCTCGTGTAAAAGCCCTTAAGGTGAAAGAAAGGTTTTGTTTTCTTATCTTTTCTTTTTTGTGTTGAACTATTGATGGGAACTTTCAAATAGAGTAAATTGATTCATTCTCTATTTTACGGGACAATATACCTAAGACCAGGTAAATCCACACAGGGTGATGCAGGGCGGCTCCTGGAGGCGACTCCTCCAGGGCTTTTGTGCCCTGGAGACACCTGTACTGTAAGTTTAGACATCCCTACCCTCATTTTAGATTGTAAACTCCCGCTGTGTGTGGTGATTTTGAGATGCATCCCCACTTTTCTGATCATCCTACCCTCACAACATAGAGTCAAATCCTTTCCTTGGAGGTGGTCCAGCAAGGGTATTCAATTCCGACACAGAGAACCCGTCAATTCCCAGTTGAGAATTTGTGCTTTATCTTTCCTGATTCTGGTGGAAAGGGGGACCTGGAATCTCAGTTCTTTTTCTGAGACAGAGCCTCAAGCTGTCACCCTGGATAGAGTGCTGTGGCATCACAGCTCACAGCAAACTCCAATTCCTGGGCTCTTGCTTCTGCCTCCCAAGTAGCTGGAACTACAGATGCCTACCACAACGCCTGGTCATTGGAGTCTCAGTTCTAATGAACAAAACGTCACAATAGTGACAGAGTGACTTCTGAGACTGTTGCATGAGGTCATGACTCCTCCGGGCACTCTCTTTCTTTCTGGGACCATTTACTCTGGGAGAAGCCAGCTGCTCTGTCACGGAGAGGCCGCCCGGAAGGTGGATGTGAACGTGGCTGCCAGAACCAGCCCCTCTCAGTAGCAAACAGCTCCGGTCAAGCCTTCAGAAGTAAAGGGAGGAGGAGACTCACATTTTCAAGCAGTGTTGTAATATTAATCTGCATCTAGTATGGAAGTTTGCTAAACATTTAATTCACCATTCTGGACCCTGAAAATGACTGTCGACCATGGCTTTCACCAAGGGGGAGTGTTCACCCCTCTTCCCGTGCTGGAGACTGCGTGGAGCTGGGGGAGGTTAACAATCTCCCGTGCGTGGCAGGTGGGGGAGAGTAACAATCTCCCGTGTGTGGCGGGTGGTCCTGTCTTGGATAATGTGTCGTTTTCTGCTGTGAGTAGGAAACGCTATCAGAAACAGTTGTGTTTGTGTCCCACAGGCCACAATGTTATTTTATGGCGTTGCCCCAGGACCATATTATTTTACCCCCCCTGTGTCCATCTGGACCAGGTGGACAGCTCACAGAGTACCCCACGGGCCTGTGTCACTGAGCGCATCGCGGTGATCGGACAGGGACAAGGTCAGCGGGCAGACGGAAGGCGGGAGACTGGCCGACCAGGGGCTGTCTGCTAAGTACTTCACTGAACTTTTAGGGGGTATGTGTGAGAGTCTTACAAGATGTTCCTTCCAAAATATAATCTGAATCTTGCATTACCGAACACAAAGAAGACAGAATAGCACCTGGACGGGCTTTTTGAGTTCTAAGGGGAACCCCTGGGAATACTGATGCGGACATCTGTCACATGGTGACACAGAAGGCTGCCACCTTTGATTGAGGCCCACAGCAGAAAAGCCCACTGTAGCAGGCCTGGGACACAGTGTCATAACCCCTGACGACAGAGCCAGGTGATTCAGCTGGAGGTGAGTCTGTGGAGGAAAAGGTGAAAGAAAAGTGGGAAAAGGGAAAAGCTATAGCAGAGGAGATATGCAGCTATGGCAACCTCCAGGGGAAAACTCACAATACCAGCCCAGGGGATTCTGGGGAAAACCCCCCCCATCACCAGCAACAGGAATTGATGGACTTTTAAAAACGGCTCCTGGCTTATTCTGGGACCCTGGTAGACAGGGAACACTTAATCCTCAGATACCATAAGATGGGGCAAGTCTTTTCTCCTTGTGGCTTGAATAAAATTTAATCAGATTGCTGGGTCCTCTTTCCTTGAGAATGTCTACATATCAGTATTTCAAGGTCTTTTCATGGGAGCATTTTACTTCTCTAGAAAAGAATCCCTCAATATCATGCCTAAGGCTGTAGCAAGAAATTGCCGAGCTATGTGCTAGCTGTGAAGCCTGGGTCTGGAAAATGGGAATTCAAGCAGTCTGCAGAAAATTCTGACTTAGAGACAACCGCTACCCTATACTCCACTTTTAAATCAGGTGACTCAATACCACTTCATACTCCAGGGTATTTGGTTTTCTTCTGGAGTCTTTGTAAGGGAAATGACTTCATATATTAAAAGAATGTCCCTACGAAGTCTCTATGTTGTAACTTCCCTTCCAGCTTTTCTTCTCTGAAATTTCTTATAAGTTATTATATACTCTTACATCACCTTGGATAATGAGTACTACTTCATGAGATACCATTTTTTTTTTGAAATTTAAAACACAAATTTAATTTTTTTAACTGGATGCACAACTTATTAACTTTTATGTACCATGACAATTGAAATTTTAAAATTAAAAAGTACTACTTTACAAGAATATTAATGGATAGCAAAGTTTAATTCAGCAAA
>CAUYON010065956.1:0-26531 GCA_963573935.1 Arctocebus calabarensis | reverse complement strand
GACCCACAAGTGCCACCCTATTTTCTCCAATTTTAATTTTTATTTTTTTGCAGTTTTTGCAGGGTTGGGCTTGAACCCACCACCTCCGGCATATGGGGCCAGCGCCCTACTCACTGAGCCATAGGCGCCACCCTATTTTCTCCAACTTTAATATCAGGTATCCAGATTAAGTAGAATGATTTTAAAGTATTTCTTCTTTTTCTGTTGTCTATAAGATTTGGCAAGATCTGTTTTTTTAAATTATCTTTTACTTTTATTTATAAATGTTAGTTGTCTTTTTTTTGAGACTTTGGAAAAAAAAATAAGTTCACTGATGACTCCATACTGAACCTCAGAGTCAAAGAATTCTATAATAGACATACTCTTATTTGACAATGTGAATGTTACTTTCTTTGCATTATTATTATTATTGCTTAATATTTCAGTGCAGCAATCATATGCTTTCTTTTCTGAATATATTTATCTTCATTAGTTCTTTATGAGGTTTTGGTTTCTAGTCCTTATCTTAAACATTGTTATTATTATTAAATTTTAAGCCTTTTTAATTTTGTGAAGGCAAAAAGTGGAAACCTAATAAACACATGGATACTTAAAAAAATAAAATAAAATAAAAAACACAATGTGATTCCCTACATTACAGCCTATAATCTATATCTCCATTATTGTTTGTTTGTTGGCTTGTTTTCCTGGCTCTAACAATAACCCCTGGTCTATTAGTCATTGTTACCACCAAAGTATCACTTAATCTACAAAATCTGGGATTTCAGCCATTATAGATGTTCCATCTCCCTGCTTAATTAAATGAAGTCCGATTGGTTAGTAACTCTAATACATGTTAGAAAAATTAACAAAATTGGTTATCCTTAAACATTAACCATTTAATATATCTTAATTCATTATTCTGAGAGGAATACTAACATTTATTGAGAGATTGCACTTCTTAAAATGCTGACTCAAAACATTTTTGTGCTTTCCTTGTCATATGGCATCTATAGTGGTCAAAAATTCAAGGAATAGCTCATTAATTCAGTTGGATATATTTTGTGGTTTCTTTTCTATAATTGAAATTAGCAAATTAAAGATGTAACTATATGTGTTTTTCTGCAATTGTTTATGAAAATATACATAGTAAAACCATGCAATATTACAAATTAAAATTCAGGTCATTAATCATATCAACCCTGACATTAAATCCTCCCTGCAGATCAGATTCTGCAATTTGGCTCCTGGTTTTATAAAATTTCTGTAGACCATGCACATCTGCTCTACGCAGCATGGTCTCAGATTTTTCCTCAGATCATTATAATACAAAGCACATTCTTATGTGTGCAAATTGACGGTCTGTGACTTAGCCAGGTTTGGAATTTAATACTAGAACAAATCACAACATGAATCAAATAAAATGTATTAACAAAGGTGGTTCAATTTTTACAGAGTTATGCACCAAACTTTCTTAAAACAAACACACAGGAAAAGAAATGGATATGTTAATGGATTACATCTCATACAACTACTAACTACCTTAACACTATATTCGTCACACAGATTGCCTGATGATGACCTTTTCTCCACCTTCCCTTACCCTTTTACTGAATTTTAAGACTTAAGAGCACTGTAATGGATGTTGTGATGTTCCCCAAACCCTCCAGGACTGAAAGATTTATTCTCCCAGCTTCTACAAGTGCTGCTGACTGTCAGCCCTCTCTAGAAATTGGCCTCTACCAAATTGAAGAGGGCTGCTTTGCCTAAGATTATGCCCTTCCCTCGAGGCAGCCCACATCCATGCTCCAACTTGGGACGATTCTGAAGAGCCAATCCCAGGTCCAGAGATCCCTGTAGGGTCAGCACAGGCCTTGGGTGAGACTTGCTGGCAGCCCACCAGCACCCTTTGCCCAGTCTCACTGCCTCCTCTCCCTCACAGGTGCTGAACTCCCGCATGCAAATATCCACCTGCATCCCAGTGTAACATACAAGCTCCAACACTATCTGCCATGTAAGAAACTATATACTGAAGATTATTAAAGACAATTTAAGAGAAACAAAATAATTTTGTTAAAAAATAAGAATTATTTTAAATGGCACAAGCCTTCAAACAGGGAAAGAACAACACCTTTGCTAGGCAAGTTAACAAAAACACACCAAGGCTGCTTCAATAAGCTCAACCAATATTTTCCAATATTTGGCCTTTAGTAATAGATCTAAATGATCCCAAACCAATCTTAAGAATTAACTCAAGAAGTGTCTATGGGCTTACATTTATCACTCACGTTAGGCAGCTGGTAATTTGGCTAATGTAAAAAATAAATGCCAACAATCTGGAGAACAAGAAAAATTAACTCAGCCACTCACTTTTTACTTTCAAAAATAAATGCTTTTCAAAGATGTTTCCAAGTCTTCGGATCACAAGGAGTAAAGAGTAAGGGGAAGAGAGACACCAGGAGAGATCTTTCCCCCCTATGTGCAACTCATCTCTCTTTCAAAGAGACCATAAGCTTGTCTTTGTTAGGCTACATAAAAAGGACATTTAGCCTATTCTACATTTTGCTTTAAGGCAGCAATTCTCAACCTGTGAGTCACAACCACTTTGGGGGTTAAACGACCCTTTCACAGGGGTCGCCTAAATACATCCTGCATATCAGATATTTACATTATGATTCATAACAGTAGCAAAATTACAGTTATGAAATAGCAACGAAAATAATTTTATGGTTGGGGGTCAGCACAACATGAGGAACTGTATTAAAAGGTCACAGCACTAGGAAGGTTGAGAACCACTGCTTTCAGGGAACAGTTTTTATACTATTAAAGATGGCTTTGGTATTTACTTGTCGTTATGGTGCAGCACAAAGAACATTGGACCAGGTAAGAATTCCTGCGTCCTACTCTGGGCGCTGGCACAAATCTGTGACATCTAGTAATGAGATTTCACTAGATTTAAGAGCATTGGCTGGCTAACCAGGCAGGGAGACCCAGATTCAAGTGCTAGCTCCATCACTAGCCGTACTAGCCGTTTGACCTTGGGCAGGACATTAAACCACTTCAAGTTTAATAGTTCATCTGTAAAATAGAGATGATCATAATGGTGCCTACCCCAGGGAGCTCCAGGGCAGATTAAATGTGACACTATGGGTAAGTGCTCAGCACAGTGTCCTTCTCATTGCAAGCACTAATAAAAGTGAGCTATTATTACTATTAGCTGTTTTTCCATCTGTGCCTGTCAGAATCCAAGAGCTTTGGAAAGAAGAAATGCTTCAACTACTTAAAAGCTAATGACTATTAAAAAATCTCTAAGGTGTCGATTCATTGCTTTTATCAAATTTATATTCTGAATTTTCACAGAAGATTTTGTTAGGGAAAAAAGAGTAAGAAAATCCAAAGAACATTGGGCTAAAAGATCTTGTAGCTGAAGCCTTGCTTTCTGAGTGTGTGGCCTATTCTGAAGGTCAGCTTTTCTCCTGACCTTCAGGAGTGTGTCTTGACTGTGTCAGAGAGACCTTCCTTCTGTGGGCCTTCTGCCCCTTTGCATGCATACAGGATGCAACTGATGGCCTACAGTCCTGTATGGCAACTCCTCAGGGAACAAGATGTAGTCAATCAAGGGTGCACCACACAAAAGCATGTCACAGTAGTCTCTCCTGGTTTCTGAGTAGAAATAAGTCACTCCAATCAGAACTGCCAACCTAGAGGGAAAAAATGACATGCAGTTTTCAAACTAACGAACAAGTAGCAATGCAGGGTGTGGCTGGGACTAATGAAATGGGAACAAGGAGGCTGTCTGTGACTGGAACCCAAGACCTTGAATTTCCCCTGGGCTCTTAAAGTCTGGCTACCTGGAGAAACAACGTCTAGGCCAGGGTTGGGGTAACCTATAGCCTTAAAGGCCACCTCTGGCAGTCAACCTCCTAAAGTGCAACTTATTAACAGAATTGAAATTATACAGAACAAACCTTTTTTATTATACATTTTATTTATCTTTTATATTCTTCTTCTTTTTAATTTTTTTTGTAGAGACAGAGTCTCACTTTATCGCCCTCGGTAGAGTGCCATGGCGGGTGTCACACAGCTCACAGCAACCTCCAAGTCTTGGGCTTGGGCGATTCTCTTGCCTCGGCCTCTCAAGTAGCTGGGACTATAGGCGCCCACCACAACACCAGGCTATTTTTCTGTTTTGCAGTTCGGCTGACACCGGGTTTGAACCTACCACCTTTGGTATATGGGGCTGGCACCCTATTCAATGAGCCACAGGTGCCACCCTATATTCCTCTTTTTAACTGAACTTTTAAAAATTACCGAAGTACAGCATATTCAATGAAATAATCCTCCTGTACTGACTGGCACAATTAGAATATTAGTAAGGCATAAGGGTCAAACTGATGGCTGCTCATGATTTAGTTCTAACTTCCCCTGACTGGCTGGCACCACTACGGCATGAAACTGGTTGGCAAGGGCTTATGGGGTCAAGCATGCTAGTCTGTTATCAGCTTTTGACAAGGCTGTACTGTGTTTCATTTTGAATTGAAATTTGTGAATAGTTTCACAGATTGACAGTTTTTTGGTTTGTTGTTGTTGTTGTTGTTGTTGTTGTTGTTTTGGAGACAGAGTCTGACTCTATCACCTGGGCTACAGTGCAGTGATGTCATCATAACTCACTGCAACCTCAAACTCCTGGGCTCAAGTGATCCTCCTGCCTCAGGCTCCTGAGTATCTGGGACATCAGGTGTTCACCACCATGCTCTATTAATTTTTTTCTACTTTTAGTTGAGAGGGCATCTCACTTTTACTCAGACTGGTCTTGAACTCCTAGGATCACTTCAAGTGATCCTCCTATCTCAGCCTCACAGACTACTAGGATTATAGGCATGAGCCCACCCCACATGGCCTGGACAGTATATTTTAATTCTGTCTGCTTAATAGCCCATCATGTTAAAGAAAGCCAAGAAAACACTGAAAGAAGAAAACAGATTTTTATTAACAAGGATTGGGAATTGCAATATTATCTTGTTTCTGCTAAAGATAAGATGATTTGCTTGCTTTGTGATACTGCAATAGCAATATTAAAGATATTCAGATCTCATCAGATTCATAAGACGACAAATATTTTAAACTAGAGGGAGAGGAACAAAAAATTGTACTGCAGAAATTAAAAGATGAAAAGCAAAAGCAAAGACAATTCTTTCAAGCAGCAGTAAGACCTGGAAATAATGCCCCTGAAGCAACTTATAAAGTAGCCTATACACTCAGGGCAGAAAAGGGAGTCATTCAGTGAAGCAAAAATTGTGAAAGAATGCATTGTTAAAGTTATAGGATGCTTAGATTTTGATAACATTTCAAAGCACAGACAACTACCTCTTTCAAGAAATAACTGTCAACAGCATGAATTAGCCTTCAACTTAACCGAACAATTTCATGCAATTTCAAAAGAAAAATATATTATTCAATTGCTTTAGATGAATCAACTCATACTCTACTGATTCAGCGCAGATTTTATGCTCCATTCAGATCATAACAGAAGATTTTCTTTCCTACAAAGAATTACTTGCTTTGAGTACTCTTTCAAACAGAACATGGGGAATAGATACCTTCAACAACTTTTACGAAAAGTTGAACTGAATTTGGTAAATTTATTGAGTATATGCACATATGGTGCACCTACCACAACAGGAAAACATGAAGGGCTCACTGCACAGATTTTTTAAAAAGTATTAACAGATGCTCTCATTTCTTTTCATTGTATTTTGCATCAGCAAAATCTCTGTGCTAAAACTACTAGTTTAAGCAATACTTTGCAAGACGTTTTAAGTATTATTAACTATATTTCTGCAAGTGAAACATGGCATCATCAGTTTTATAACATAGTTAACTTGAACAATGAGGTATTTGGTATGGATTTGTTCTATCTTTATGAAATGCATTGGCGATTACAGGGACAGGTGTTAGCCAAAATTTTATCCCTGAGAGAACAGACAGTTAAATTTTATGAAGAACAGAGTCAGCAATGTAAATTATTCAAAGAAGATTTCTATAGGAATATAACATTTTTGTGTGATATCATGTCAAATCAAAATGACTTGAATATTTCTTTGTAAGGTAAAACTAAGTCTATCTGATTTGCATTTCTCTGACAATTAAGGAAGATGAGTATTTTTTCATATGTTTGTTAGTCATCGTGTATCTTCTTTAAAGAAGGTTCTATTCATCTCTCTTGCCCATTAATATAAGGGAAAGTCGGCTTTTTTTAATGTTGACTAATTTGAGCTCTCTGTAGATCCTAGTTATCAAGCTTTTGTTCGATTCATAATGTGCAAATATCTTTTCCCACGCCGACAGCTGTCTATTAGCTTTGTTTGTTGTCGCCTTAGCTATACAGAAGCTTTTCAATTTAATTAAGTACCATTTAAGTACCATTTGTTGTGATTGCCACTGAAGTCTTCTTCATAAATTCTTTCCTCAGTCCAATAATTTCACGTGTTTTCCCCACAGTTTCTTGGGAAGATTTTTATTGTTTAATGCCTTAGATTTAGATCTTTTATCCATCTTGAATCAATTTTAGTAAGTGGAGAACAGTACCAGTCCAGTTTCAGTCTTTTACATGTGGTTATCCAGTTCTCCCAGAACCATTTATTGAATAGGAATTCTTTCCCCCAGTGTATGTTCTTGTTTGGTTTATCAAAGATTAGGTGCCTATAAGATGTTCATTTCATTTCATGGTTTTCTATTAGTTTTCATATGACCATGTCTCTATTTTTGTGCCAATACCATGCTGTTTTGATTACTATGGCCTTGTAGTACAGCCTAAAATCTGGTAAGCTACTGCTCCCAGCTTTGTTTTTATTACTAAGAATTGCCTTGGCTATACAGGGCTTTTTCTGGTTCCATATAAAACAAAGAAATATTTTTTCCAAATTTTGAAAGTATGATGTTGGTATTTTAATGGGGATTGCCTTGAATTTGTAGATTGCTTTGGGAAGTATAGACATTTCCACAATGTTGATTCTTCCCAGTCATGAGCATGGTATGTTCTTCCATTTGTTAATATCTTCTGCTATTTCTTTTCTTAGGGTTTCATAATTTTCTTTCGTTTCACCTCTTTTGTTAGGTATATTCCTAGGTATTTCATTTTTTTTGAAGCTACCGTGAAGGGACTTTTGTCCTTGATTAGCTTCTCATCTTGCTTGTTACTGGCATACACAATTTGTGGACATGATTTTATATTCTGAGACAGTACTGCATTTTTTAATCACATCCAGGAGTCCTGGGGTTGAGTCTTTGGGGTTCTCCAAGTATAAGACCATATCATTGGCAAAGAGCGAGAGTTTGACCTCCTCTGCCCCCATTTAAATGCCCTTTATTTACTTCTCTTTCCTGATTGTATTGCCTAGAACTTCCAGGACTATGTTGAATAGTAGTGGTGATAGATAGAGGACAACCTTGTCTTGTTCTAGTTCTAAGTGGAAAGGCTTTCAGTTTTACTCCATTCAGTATAATATTAGCTGTGGGTTTGTCATAGATGGCATCATTCAGTTTAAAAAATGTGCCACCTCTGCCTATTTTCTTCCGAATTCTAATTAGAAAAAGATGCTGAATTTTATCAAATGCTTTTTCTGCATCTATTGAGAGGATCATATGTTCTTTGTTTTTGCTACTGTTGATATGGTGAATTACGATTATGGACTTGCATATGCTAAACCAGCCTTGTCATCCCTGGGATGAAACCTACTTAATCATGATGAATGATTTTTTTTTTTAATATGTAGGTATAATCTATTGGCTAGGATTTTATTGAGAATTTTTGCATCTCTATGCATTAATGAAATTGGTCTGACCTTCTCATTTTTAGTTGAATCTTTTCCCGGTTTTGGTGTCAAGGTGATGTTTGCTTCATTAAACATTCTGCGGAAGATTCCCTCCTTCTCAATTTTTTGGAATACTTTCTGCAGTATGGGTATAAGCTCTTCTTTGAAGTTTTGATAGAATTCTGATGTAAGCCATCTGGACCAGGGCTTTTATTAGTTGGGAGATTTTTTATCATTTCTTCAATCTCAGTTCTTGAAATCAGTCTGTTCAAGAGATCTATTTCTTCTTAATTAAGTCTAGGGAGAGGGTGTGATTCCAAGTATTGATCCATTTCTTCCACATTGTCCAATTTCTGAACACAAAGTTTCTTATAGTATTAAAAGATGATTTCTTGTATCTCTGAGGCATGTATTGTTATTTCCCCTTTATTGTTTCTGATTGAGGTTATTAGAGATTTTACTTTTCTGCTTTTAATCTGGCCAAAGGCTTATCAATTTTATTTATTTTTTCAAAAAGCAACTTTCTGTTTTGTTAATTTTCTGAATGATTCTTTTGTTTTCAATTTTATTAATCTCTGATTTAATTTTGGTTATTTCTTTTCTTCTGCTGGGTTTAGGATTAGATTGTTCTTCTTTTTCCAATTCCATAAGATTGTTCATGAGTTTGTTCATGCACTTTCTTTCTATTTTTTGAATGTAGGAATCCAATGCAATAAATTTCCCTCTCAAGACTGTTTTGCTGTATCCCCAGGTTTTGGCCTTCATTGTTGTTATATTTAAGAAAGTTAACAATTTCTTCTTTTATCTCTTCCTGAACCCAACTATCATTCAGCATAAGGTTGTTTAATTTCCAAGTATTTGTGTGGGAATGAATGTTTTTGTTGGAGTTGAATTCCACCTTTATTTCCTTGTGGTATGAGAAAATACAAGGTGTAATTTCTATTCTTTTAATTTTGCTGAGGTTTGATTTGTATCCTAAGATGTGGTCAATTTTAAGTATGTACCATGGGCTGATTAGAAAAAATGTATATTCCTTAGCTTTGGGATGGTGTGCTCTGTATATGTGTATTAATCCCATTTGCTCTGGATCACATTTAAGTCCTTTGCATCTTTGTTTAGTTTCTGTTTAGAGAATCTGTCCAATTCTGTCAGGGGGGTGTTAAAGTCTCCAATTATGGTGTTATAGGATATCAGATTGCTCAAATGCATCAAGTTCTGTTTCATAAATGTGGGGGCATATAATTTGGGTGTATAAATATTTAAAATTGAAATGTCTTCTTGTTGTATTGCGCCTTTGACCAGTATTAAGTGTCCATCTTTGTCTTTCTTAACTTTAGTTGCTTTAAATACACTTGTATCTGAAAATAAGATTGCAACTCCTCCTTTCTTCTCATTTCCATTTCCTTGAAATACTGTTTACCATCCTTTAACCCTGAGTCTTGACCTGTCCTTCAAGACTAGGTCTGTCTCCTGGAGACAGTACATGGATGGCGTGGGCTTTTTTATCCAATCAGCCAGCCTGTGCCTCTTCAGTAATAAATTCAGTCCATTGACATTTACTGAGAGAATTGATAAGTGTGTTAGAGTTCTATTCATCTTATTTTGTGAAAGTCTGTTGTGTAGTTTTACCTTTACGCCATTGTGGAAGCTATGTTTTGACCTTTAGCTTCTCAGTGTGTACTTTGCTGGTGGTCCACGGTGGTGGTCAGTGTTGAAAAGAGGTCTAAGCATTTTCTCTAGAGCTGGTCTTATTGGGGCAATTTCCTCAGTGCTTGTATATTCGCAAAAGATTTGACTTCTCCATCAATTTTGAAACTTAGTTTAGCAAGTTATAGAATTCTGTGCTGAAAATTGTTTTGTTTAAGAATATTGAAGGTGAATGACCATGCTCTTCTGGCTTGGAAAGTTTCAGTTGAAAAGTCTGCTGTCATCCTAATGGCTCTGCCTCTGTAGGTCAGCTGATACTTACTCCTTGGCTGCTAGCAAAATTTTTTCTTTCATACTGCCTTGGCCAGGTTCATTACAATGTGTCTTGGAGAGGCTCTGTTTGAGTTGAGATGATCCAGAGTTCACTATCCATCTGAAAGGAGTATGTCAGGGTCTTTAGTAAAACTTAGGAAGTTTCTTTATGATAGTCTTCAGTAGGGCTTCTATTCCTTTAGGACAATCTTCTTCCCCTTCAGGGATCCTTATTATTTGTTTGTTTGAATGCTCCATAAAGTTTTGTACTTCTCTGAGTGCCTGTTCTGCTTTCTGTCTTTTCTTTTCTGCCTCTTTAACTACCTGACTTAACCTCAAAAAGTTTTTATTCTCTAGCTCTGATGTTCTTTCTTCTCCATGGTTTAACCTATTTTTGATGCTTCCTACTGCATCTGTACATTTCCTGATTGTCTCCTTCATTTCCTTAAACTCAGCCATATCTTTTCTATATTCTACTTATCTCTTATTTGATTTTTGGTTCTGTCTTTCCATTTTCTCTTCCATCCCATTTATTGTCTTTATCATCCATTGTAAATTCCCTTTCTGTCAAGTCCATTAATTCTTTATAGGTACAGTCCTCTGCAGTAACTGCTTCATGGTTCCTTGGGGGAGTTCCTCTGTTTTGTTTTTTCATGTTGCCTGAATTTTTCTGTTAGTTCCTCCTTATGTATTCTTTCCTCTTGTTCACCTCCTTGTCCTCCTGTTTCCTTCTCACTGCCTCATTTGTTTTATTTATTTTTATTTATTTATTTTTTTGCGGTTTTTGGCCAAGGCTGGGTTTGAACCCACTACCTCTGGCATATGGGGCTGGTGCCTTACTCCTTTGAGCCACAGGCACTGCCTGCCTCATTTGTTTTAAACAGAAGTCCTTCCTCTTGATGACAGTATGTTGCAATGTGTTGCTGGGACACCAGCTGGCTCTGTGTTTTTTTAGGAGACACAGAGCACAGCCAGCAATCTCTATAGTCCTTATTCCAAACTTAGTTGCATTCAGTGATTGCCTAATTGTTTACTCTGCACTCAGATCCTGCCAGATCAGGATCTTAAAGCTCACAAGAATCCTTCAGAGGTAGATCTTACGGTGCCCCATGATGCCAGTTCCTGTGGGGTGCAGGAGTCCCTCAGCCTATCCCAAAAGTGGAGTTCTGATCTCAGCCGACAGAATTAAGATGGCCGTACTTTTGGCCCCTGCTAAGATCTTCTCAGTATCTTCCTACGATGGCAGCCCCCCTGGCCACCAAGACCTTCTCAATATGGTTCCCTTGACAGCCACCAAATCTATGGCAAATCCACTATAACTAGCATTCAGATCTGATTGCTGTGTACTGCTGAAGTCCACGCACCCAACATAGCTTCCTCCAACAACTGAAATCTCCAGAAAGGCTTCCTCCCGTCCCATGCCTCTTTGGGTAGCCAGACAATCCCAGCTAGTCACAGTCACTTGCCTAATGCATCAGATTTCTACCACTCCAAATCATAGGTTGTATTCAGCTCACCACCTCCTTCCTCATTGTGCTCCCTTATCGGTGACTCTGGGTAAGGTTCTCACACCAGGTATGGCTGGGTTCACTCTATTTCCCCAGTGGTTCTAGGAGAGGTCAGTTGATCAATCCTTCTGGTCTGCCATCTTACTCTGCCCCCTCAGTAGATGACATTTTAAAGTCATGGTTTGATGCTAAGAAAGATACAGTTGGAATATTAAAAAATGCAGTAAAATACTCACATGTTTGGCAACATGGCCAAAATATGCTTTCTTGCTTTTCAGCCACTTATTGCCATAAACCTAAGCTCTCCTTCTGAAAGCAAATGAAGACTCCCTTAAGGTCACAAATGACTGACACCCATCTAGAAGATAAACTGAATCTGCAACCTCCATCCTGTAACCAAATATTCAAATGCTTTCCAACAAAAAGCAGATACAACAAAGTCATTAAAAGGTGAGTTAACTTTAAAATTAACAAATAGCTTTCTTTTTTTTAATTATTAATAATTTCATTATTTTATACATTTTTAAGTATATCTAATTGAAGTTTCTTGAATGTAGCCTTATACAATTATGGCTAAATTAATGCAGCCTTCCAATATGAAAAGTTTCCACATCTCTAATCTAGGCTCTAAAATAGCAGCAAACAGTTTTTGCTTTTGAGATAAGGACTCTGTTATTAAATCTGAATATTTCCATGGCCCTCTTCAATATATGACTTTGTTAAAAGTCAAGCCAAGTACTTATTTACCACTTTCCCATATTAAGATCTGATCATGGTAGGCATAGTCTTCAGTTCAGGTACTAAGATTTCTTCTCACTCCTTAGGTCTCAGCTTTGATATCTTCACTACTAGAAAGCATTTCCAGGAGAACTTATTTTTTTGCTTCACAAGAAGCAGTGATCCTCCTGCCTTTGGCTTCTCAGTAGTTTGGACTACGGGTGCCTGCCACAACACCTAGTTATTTTTTTCTATTTTTAGTAGAGATAGGGTCTAGCTCTTGACTCAGGTTGCTCTTAAACTTCTGGGCTCAAGATTTCAGGTGTGAGCCACCTTGCTCAGACAGGTAAAAGGTATTTCAAAGTAGACTTTTTTAATAGGAAAATTTTAATCCATTAATACAATTCTCGTAAACAATTGGTAATATCTTTTGTTCTTTGTTAAGGAAAGGAAGGGTGATAAAAGTAGGTTATTCTGTAAACTGAGAAGAGTAAAGAAAGATTTTTGCCTTAATAATTTTAGTTAATCTTAGTGAGGTGAAATATGAATTTAACATGTGTATCCAGCATTGAAACTGTCTCACTTTATCGCCCTCGGTAGAGTGCTGTGGCATCACACAGCTCACAGCAACCTCTGACCCCTGGGCTTAGGCGATTCTCTTGCCTCAGCCTCTCAAGTAGCTGGGACTACAGGCGCCCACTACAACACCCGGGTATTTTTCTGCTTTTTGCAGTTTGGCAGAGGCTGGGTTTGAACTCGCCACCCTCAGTATATGGGGCTGGCGCCCTACTTGATGAGCCACAGGTGCCACCCATTTTATTCCACATTATTGATACACAAAATATGAATCCGTGCTACCTGGCCTTTCCTGAGAAACCAAGTGTTCTTTAAGGAAATACAAAAATAGTGAAGTCACTGAGGACTTCCACACTTCTGAACCTGTAGGGCAAGGCTGCATTAAAATGATGGCTCAGAGAATCCATTCCAGGGGCAAGGATTAAGCTTCCATGTTTTTCCTTTTTTCAACATCACAGCTAGAGAGGAGAAAAGTCACAGAGCCAGACAATGCAACTACTTCTTAAGCCCATAACCCCTAAGGAAATCTATTTTTTAGTACAAATCACTGAATAGTCTGAGGGCTGGGAAAGGCACAGGCCATATTTTAGCTCCTCATCTTCACACTCTTTACATTTGATTTGATTTAAACACTGGCAACTGGGAAGCTCTTAGGGTGTGGGAGAGATAGAGGAATTAAGTAATGACAAAGCTCGACTATCTGATGCGGTTTTGTCAGAATTCCTTCACCTTAGACTCAAAATGTTAAAAACATTGATTATTTTGTTCTATGATCATAAGCTATACTTCCAAATTTGCCCAGTTACCTAATATATATTCTGCTCCTAATAAGCTATACGAACTTGGACAAGTTTCTTCACCTCTGTCTCAATTTCCTTATCTTCAAAACATGGAGCTGTATTAACTGATTTCTCCAATCACCTCCAGTTTCTAAATCTTAGAATTCTACAAAGCCCATCACGTCACTATTGAAAATCAACCAAATAAGTACTCATGGAGTACCATGAGCTCATTACTGTAAGTACCTTGAGTTCAATGCAATTTGAGCAATGACCTTTGCCCTCCTAGATCATCTATCACATTATCAGAGACTCACCAAAATTTTTCATAACACCCTAGAATTTCCCACTACAGAAGAAATAAAATTGATATAGCCATTTGAAAGGCAATTTTCCAAACATACCACCAGTCTTTTTAAGGCCATAACCTTTGACCCATTTAATTTTAGAAATGTGTCTAGTCATTAAAAAATTGGAAGTAAATATGTCCACTACAGACAGACTAAATTAGCAATTAAACTGCCTGCATTCATTATAATGATTTAGAATAATATTTAATGACACAGGCAAATGCTCACACTATACTATTAAGCAAGAAAAGCATATACATAGCATGACCATAATTATGTATAATGTATGTATACGCCCTATATTGTTGTACATAAGTGTATCACATTTAGAAATAAGACTAGGAAGACAGATAACCTGTGAATAGCAGTTATCCTCAACTATGTTTTATTTTCTTCTTTGGTGTCACCTTTTTGCTTACTACGTGTCAGATACACACCTCACAACGCTACGCAATAAGGAGTAGCATTATGCCAAATTTATAGGTAAGGAATCCAAGGCACAAAGTGCTTAACTTCCAAAGGTAAATGGCTAAACCAGAATCTGATCCCAAGCAAATCTGATTCCAGTGCCCATGCTCTTAACCATGGCACCACCCTGTAAGGAGCAGTCAACAAATTTATTCTTGGAGAACAACTGACTTTTTGAAGAGTGTGGGACCTGCCACCGCACAAGGTGAGGGGAACTCCATAATGACTCCAGGCAAGGGACTCAGGTTCTGCTTCCTTCATAAAGAATTCTGAACAAATCGTCACACGGCAAAAGAAGCATCTAGAGAACTAGTCTGGCAGATAAACATGGGATAAGTTGGCAGGAGACAAAAGAGGTTGTTGAGAAAGAAAGAGAATATGTAGAGTCAAAGCAGGTGGTGTGGTGATGAGGGAGTAATCCAGGTGATGGCAAAGAGAATATAGTTGAAAATCAAAAACACTTTGAAGGGAAAATTAAGAGAACTTACAAAACTGTACGCTGGGAGGAAAAAAAATTGTGTGTGGGGTGGAGGGAAAGGACAAGTCATATCTCACACCCCAACAAAGGCTGGATAGAAATGTTTCCTTATATTTTGATTTGTAATTTTGTTAATTTTTTGCACAGTTTCTTATTTTTAAGGCTTTTTTAAAACTACAAGATCAACACAAAACAAAGCATCACACAACACTGTACTCTGTACAAGCAAACACTGGTCAGTGACTGAAAAGGCATGCTGCAGTAAGTGACAAAAGTGATTAGCAAGGAATCATAGACCATAAACATCTGCTGGTTATTTACAAAATCAAGATAAAGAACGCACTAATGGCTAATACTGATGAAGAGTCAGGTCTGATAGCATCTTCTAGCACAAAAGCAAGTTGATTTGCCATTTGCTTTAGAGAGGCACCCACAACTTGCTAACAAAAAAAAAAATGCAATTAATCTAATCAATTTACTGAACTGAGGAAAAATAGTGTGCCAAAATCATGTTTACTCACAGATTACTCCTTCTAGGACAAAGCAGTGTTGCATAAACATCTATCCTTCAACTTAAAAGTTCACACTCATTAAAAGGGACAAAACCCAGCAATACTCAGCATGTAGGAGCTTAATGAATATTACTGGATGATGATGACACAGACATGACTCTCAAAAGGATGAGCTCTCCTGGTGGAAAAGAGGAGGAAACATAAAGGCCCGCGAAAATGTATGTGCAATGGCTAAACTCAAATTACCAGCTCAGGCTGGGCAATTTTACTACATTATGCCTGCATTAACATCCCACTCTCAATGTAATGCTTTATTAACCTAACTGATAATGCCTCTCTTCACTCAGGGTTATTAGCAAATACAAGTCTATTGAGACTGGCAAACTAATTCATTCATTCCACAAATACTCTGGAGCACTTACCACTTGCAGGTAATAAATGATTATCTAGCCTTTTGTTGCTAATGCAGGAAAGGGTCTAAAAACCAGGGAGGGTTGTTTTGAGGGGCCTTAATGGGAAGAGTTGAACAATCAGAGAAAAGTGACATTAGTTTCATCTAATTGTCTGCTAATCACAGAGGGCAACTGGTTACCTTTATAACATACATACATATTCAAAAAAGCAAATTTTCTTTTTCAGGGAGGATATTACTTAACTATGTCTCTCTCAGGGACCAAGGCCAAAGTCAATATAAGGAAAATCATATGTAGTTTGTTTTTCTAAATTATTTTGCCTATTCTACCTTCAATATCACTGTCTAGAGAAGCAGTTCTCAACCTGTGGGTCACGACCCACAGGAACTGTATTAAAGGGCTGCAGCATTAGGAAGGTTAAGAACAACTGGTCTAGAGGAAACCTTGGACCAGGAAGACAATGAAGCTCCTGCTCCTGGAACCCAGAATAGTTTGGAAATTACCTGAGCAGCAAGGTAGCCAGCCTGATTCAGGAAAGCAAAACACACCCAGAGGATACAGTGGGAGTAAAATAGAGATTGACGATACCTGTATAAGGAGACTGTTAATATTTTTTATCTTTAAAAAATCTTATTTTCAGTACTAAGATCTTACATAGAACTTTTTCTCAGTTCATGTCTGAAGTAAGAATAGTTTATTTACCCAATTTTACTGTTATTGAGTTGAATATCCTTGAACTTGAAAAATGAGTCATCTTGCATCACCTTATTCTGAATAAGCATCATTTATATGAGAAATTCTTCCTCAAAAAGAGAAAATAAAAATGTTGATTTTGCCATTTTACCAAATGTATAATTACTCATTTAAGTGTTTGAAAAGCTAAAACCAGATAGAATTATGATATAAAATGTGTCAAAATTAGAATTTCACTAAGAACTTTTTTTTAAAAAGATAATTATGGATACTCTGCTTTTATGGCATTGTTTTCTCTTAAGGAGACTTTCCCCCCAATTTGACTCCAGACCAGTCTTTGTAAATTACTCAATTTTGTTAGCTTATAGCTCTATGGCAATTGGGATAATGGTTGGCAAATAAATGGAAAATGCTATTTAAGGCACAGAGTCAAAAAAACAACACACAAATACATACATATTTTAAGTAATCCATCAAGAAACATTAAAAAGCAAGTTTACTGGCCAATATTTTCACATAGGCCAAAGCTATTTCTCCAAGTACAGGTCTACTGGCTGAAGTTCAATGTTGTCTTTCTTACGTTAACCACATACACAATGTATAACCTATAATTTCCCATTTGGGGTACCTCAGTGTGAATCAATCTCCCTATAGAATATTTCCATATTTTAAATATCTTTCCCAATCATTTAGAGTTATCTCGTCCACACCCACTTTGACTGCAATATCTTATAGCAACTTGCCTTTAATCTTTTCAAAAAATCCAATTTCATAGAGACAGCTTTCTTTCACACACATCAGTTCATATTTTATTTAATAAAATTACATAATTAATGTAACAATGCACACAACTCAGTAAAAGGAGAAGTTCAGAACTTGAGAACACATGGGAAATATCCAATCAGACAGAGGACTAAGCAAAGACTGGGCATAAGTTGATCTGTTCTTTAGAGGAAAAGGAAAAAGCACTGGTAACCCAGGGAACCACTTAGATTGGTTAAGAGAACTTCTACTGCATTACAAAAAGAAATCAGCTGTGTTCTCAAAAGCTAGCCTCTAACTTAAATGGGTATATGTTCAGTCAAGGTTATTCAGTTAAATTTCTAAGGGAGAAAACTTCTGCATCTTTCTGCAATATTCTTTGTGAGAAAAGTGCTATAGGGTCTTTCTTTGTAAAAAAGAAGGCAAGTATGGGTGGCGCCTGTGGCTCAAAGGAGTAGGGAGCCAGCCCCATATACCAGAGGTGGTAGATTCAAACCCAGCCTCAGCCAAAAACTGGGAAAAAAGAAAAAGAAAGAAAGAAGACAAGTACTGCTATGTATTTACACTAAGGTTATGTCCAGAGTTTAATTTGCAGTATTTACACAGGACAATGATCCCTCATGAACATGCTGGTAGAAAAAAGACTGGCCTTGAGCAGCCCTCTTACATGAACAAAGGCAAAGAGGTTTGCAAATAGATTCCTCCTCATTCCCCTACAAAAAACACTGCTCCATACTTACATTAAGACCACTACAAATTAGCAGCCAAAATACTGAATCCAGCCTACAGACTTATTTTTATTACTATTACTTTCATTTGGAGACCTTTGAATATCACATACATATTCTAGAGTTTGTGACAGAGTCCACCACTCCGTGTGGTTTCACACCTGCCTTATTCCAATGGGAATGACCCTAAACCAGCCAGATAGACAATTCCACTATAACTTGATTTTGTATAGAAATTTTAATTAGTGTCTGACAATACCAAGAATGCTCTTAGAGAGGAGGTATTCACTTTGGCAGAAGTACCCAACCACACCCCTAAAGAACAGCCAGAGAGCTCACTTACCATGGAGAAACAGAAGTGACCTAGAGCCAAAGGTACCAATTCAAAAACTACAGCATTCCAAATAACTATGTGAGAATCTTGCCGGCACATTCCTGGGGCCCTGTCCCTTCAGACTCTGATTCAGTAGGTCTGGGAATATGTTTTAATAAGCACTCAGGTGACAGGATGCAAGGGGTGTAATGATAAAAATAAAGTATGAACAACAGCCATGAGCACTTACCAGTTCCTGCTCTAAGCACTGTGCATGCAATGATTTAAGCCCTAGAAAAACCATATAGGTAGGTACTATCATTATTTCCATTTTACAAACAAAGAAACTGATGAACAGAGAGATTAAGACTACATACTGCCCTTATACAGCTTGTACAATAAGGAGCCAGATGAAAAAAATGGCCATTTGCTTAAAGAGTTCACACTGAACCCCTTCCTATATTCCCCCACTACCAAGGCCTAAGGGAACCTATTAAACACAAAATACAAATCCCTCAAGGGATGCTTCTTCTGACTTGGCTAATGCTGAAGCCCTTCACCTTTTACCCAAGAATCCCATTGTCACATTCATCACCATCCTCAGGGGTAAGGATAAAGAGCTCTTTTACTCATTACAATTAGAGAAATAGTGGAAGAACTGGCAAAAGTGGCTATCACTGGGATGAATGCTAAAACTCAGATGCCCCATTCTGGAGTAGGATTATAACATTTTATGAAAGTTCAGACCTCATGAAATAAAAGAGGGCTCTTCTACCAACTAATGGTATAAGAAAGGAAAAGTCTGGCTGACAATGAAGCTAAGGATATTCCAACCAAATTCCTACAGATCTACCTCAAGCTGCAAAATTATGACCATTAGAGTCTCTAAAGAATGAGTCAAAAGCCCATGCCAGCCAGGCTTGGCTGATCCATAAAAGGAAAATTGATAAACTGAACCTGATCAAAATTAAAAACATTTGCTAGATAAAACCCTATGTAAAGAAGATGAAAAGATAAATTACAGAGTAAAAGAAAGTATCTGTAAACCACATAACTGCCAAAGGACTAGTATATAGAATATTAAAGAATTCTTAGAACTCAACAGAAAAAAATCCAACTAAAATGGGGCAAAAGATATGAACAGATATTTCACTAACAAGACAAGAAGGAGGCTAGGTGCCATGGCTCACACCTATAATCCTAGCACTCTGGAAGGCTGAGCAGGGTGGATCACTCGAGCTCTGGAGTTTAAGACCAGCCTAAGAAAAGCAAGACCCTATCTCTACTAAAGATAGAAAAACTAACTGGACATTATAGGGAGCACCTATAAACACAGCTACTTGGGAGGCTGAGTCTAGAGCCTCAGGAGTTTGCTGGAGCCCAGAAGTTTGAGGTTGCCGTAAGCTATGACACCATGGCACTCTACCCAATACAACAGAGTAAGACTCTGTCTCAAAAAAAAAAAAAATACAGAAGGCAAATACACACATGAAAAGATGTTCAACTGGCTCAGCACCTGTAGCACAATGGTTACGGCGCTGGCCACATGCACTGAGGCTGGTGGGTTCGAACCCAACCCCGCCCAGCTAAACAACAATAACAACTGCAACAAAAATATACCCCAGCGTTATGGTAGATGCCTGTAGTCCCAGCTACTTGGGAGGCTAAGGCAAGAGAATAGCTTAAGCCCTAGAGTTTGTGGTTGCCGTGAGCTGTGACACCACAGCACTCTCCTGAGGGTGACATACTGACACTCTGTCTCAAAAAAAAAAAAAAAAATGTTCAACAGTATTAGCTATTATGGAAATACAAATTAAACCCACAATGATGTATTACCACCCACCTATCAGAATGGCTTAAATAAAAAATAGTGGCCATGCTAAATGTTGGTGAGAATGCAGAGATATAGGATCACTCACATATTGCTGGCAAGAATGTAAAATGGTAGTCACTCTGGAAAACATTTGACAGCTGCTTAAAAAACTAAACATGTAACCACCATTGAACCTAGTAATCCCAGAGAAATGAAAATTTACATTAACACAAGACCTGTACACAAATGCTCACAGCAGTTTTATTTCCAAGAGCCCAAAACTAGAATCAACCCAGATGACTTTGTGGTACATACATACCATGGAATATGACTAGCAATAAAAAGTAATGAACCGCTGATACCAGCAACAACTTCAATGAATCCCCAAGGAATTATGTTATGCTTTAAAAAAAAAAAAAAAAAAGCCAATCCCAAATAGTCATACACTGCATGATTCCATTTATACAATGTTTTTTAAATGACAAGATTTTAGAAATGGAGGATGGGTTAGTGGTTGCTAGGGATCATGTGTGGGAAGATGGGAGCAGAAAGAGCAGGAGGGGAATGGTATGATTATAAAAGGTCAATGGGGGGTTCCTACAGTGTTAGAAGTATTCAGTATCTTGACTGTGGCGACAGACACACAAACCTGCACAGATGGCAACTTTTTAGAACTTAATACAGGCACACACAAGTGAGTACAAGTAAAACTGGGGAAGATTTGTAGATTATATTAATGTCAAATCCTGGTTATAATATCATACTATAGTTTCATGAAATGTTAACACTGGAGGACACTGGACAAAGTGTACAAAGGATCTGTGTTATTTCTCACAACAGCATGTGAGTCTACAAATATCTCAATACAAATTTCAATTACATACACACACACACACACACACACATATAAACACAAAAGGCCCATGCTCTCAAGTATGCAGGTAAACTCAGAGCAGTGCATTCTTTCACTGGGAATATTTGGGGATGCTATCAAAAGGGAGAAAGACATGGATAATTTTTGATCCAATAATTGCATTTTTAGGGTACTAATTTTAATGAATAATTTATGATGTGTCAAACATTTAGGGAGAAGCAGCATTTATTTCAGCAGTGGTTTTTAAAGTTCAAGACTAGAAATAACTAAATATGGTACATCCACACTATGAAGTTCTACCTAGTCAATAAAATAATCTTTTGGAGTTATATAGTTGACCTAGAATGATGGTCAAGACATACTCAGTTGGTCCACAAATTTTTACTCAATTCCTACCATGTACCAGGAACTGTTCTTGCACAGGGAACTGTGACTCATGCCAAATAAAGCCTTCCCTATGTTCATCAAACTGCACACTCTACTGCACTGTCTCTGCTGGAAAGAAAATAGGTGAGAAAGTACTATACCTATATGTGTGTGGTTACGAATATGCACATTAGTGAGAAAATACTATACATATATCTATGTGGTTACAAATACACACATTAGAAATCCATGTAGTTATACACACACGCACGCGCACACATATATATATGAACATATAATATACATTCTGGAAGGATATAACACAAAATGTCTATAGTGGTTACTACTGGAAACTGAGACTGGGCAGGTGTTTTATTTAATTGTATTAGTTTTGCTTATTTGTATATTCTAAACGTCTATAATTAACAAGTGTAACTAGTATTATTTTTTAATTATTAGAGGAAAAAAGGCTGGTCCACAAAAAGTGCTTTGTTTTGGGGTTTTGGGGGGTTTTTTTTGCTCAATAATACATGCCATTTTATGACATACTTAGCCAATCCACTAATGGCTAAATAGTAAGTTTGCTTCTAGGTTTTGGGTGCCAGAAACAACATGCAAAGAGCATTTTTTTAACTGAACATTGAGAATATCCTTGATTTTCAGTTAAAATCCCAGAAGGAAATGCCAGCTCAAAGGGTATCTGAAGGCTTTTGGGGTAAATAGGCTCCCTAAAGCTGTACTGTTTATATTCTCAATAATTAGTGACTCATTTTCTCCATGCTCACTAATGGTGTAGAATTTCACTTTTGAGGGAAAAAATCTGTTTTGATGGAAGATCAAATTATACAATAATTATTACTTGGTTGCCAGTTAAATTAGAAATTTCAATTTGTCAATTTTCCCCTAATCGCAGAATTTTATGACTCACCAAGATAAACAAACAACAAAAAAAACTCTCCATAAGGACTCTATATTCAATTCAATGATCTTTACTTAGATAACCACCATGGATTTACATATGATATCTCCAAATCTTTAGCCCACAGAGATCAGCCTCCCTACCAAGAACTCCCAGCCTAAGGACAGAGGTGGCCTTTTCCTAGTGACTGCCTCCTGGGGCAACATGAGAATAAACAAGGCGATCCAGACTTGCTTCACGTGCCTGCTGTAAGGCACAGCACTGTAGCCTAGTGCCCAGCACATAGGAAATGGTCCCAGAATGTTATTTACTATTAACGTTTCTAAGTAATAGAACTTTTACACAGCATGATGAGGACTTACATAGAAGCTATTTCAATCCTCCTTTCATGAAGGAACAAGGGTTTGCAAAGGTGGGCCTAGCACTCAGGTTTTCTTAACGCCAATCTGATATTCTAACATTATTTCTATGTACAGACAAGAAGGTAGAGATACCTTAATTCTCACAATTACACTTAATCAGAGCAATTGCAATTTGAGATTTAAGTCCACATGCTCAAAATACACATAGATATCTTCTGGTTAAATAATAATTCTCTAAAGCAGGTATTTTAAGCTCCAGGCAAAAAGCAAATGGGTTTACATCTACCTCAGAAGATGATGAATGATTGATTATAAATCTCTACTCTGATACAGGGTTTCTGATTGCGTTAGACACAGGGCATGAAGACTAATTAAAAATGCTCACACATTCATCACCACTGATTGCGCATACTCCACTGCTGAAAGTACAAGTGCGGCACCTTCTCTAAAATGACAGATGAAACTGATGAATTCCCACTCAGAACGCCCAGAGGCTATCTGTCTTGATTTCAGGGTAAATGCGCTTTCCCTAATAACCTAAATCACAAACAGAAAGACAGTTAAAAAACCCGAGACCAAATTTTACTATTCTGTCTGAGCAGGGGCTAGCCAGGCCTGGTCACAAGGTATGTGATCAATAAATAATTATAGATAGATTGGTAAACAAGTCTACAAGCATACATTAGGGATTGTCAAAACTAATTTTTCCAGATGGCTACTACATAACTCGAAGTCACAATATATGTTGAGCTAAAGGAAATATATCCTATACGCCACCAAACCCCCCCTAAACTGACTCTCTTCTGTAAATGCTCCATCCCTTTAGTGCTGGCTTATGCTGATCTCTCCCTACTCCTTCAGGGATACAATTAGTATCAGACAGTCAAGTGTTGCACTACCCTGCAAAAACATCACCAAGGTAAAATGCTAACAAGTTCTCCCTAACAAGGAAAGAAGGCGCTCGGCACCCATAGCTCAGTGAGTAGGGCTGAGGCTGGAGGTTTCAAGCCTGGCCTGGTCCTGCTAAACAACAATGACAACTGCAACAAAAAAAATAAGTGGGACTTGTGGTGAGTGCCTGTAGTCTCAGCTACTTGGGAGGCTGAGGCAAGGGAATCGCTTAAGCCCAAGAGTTTGAGGTTGCTGTGAGCTATGATACACCATACTCTACTGAGGGTGACATAGTGAGACTCTGTCTCAAGAAAAAAGAAAAAACACAAAGTCTTGATGAATGAAGAAGTGTGAGGTGCTAGCATTTGACCCACATAATGTATAAAGGATCTGACAAATGAAAATGGATCAGAAATTATATAATCTGCATTAAATTGCAAGAAAAAGTTTGAAATTAATGAAATTCAATACAGCAACTATAAATAAGAACAACTCTGAGGTTAAAAAGTCACCCTAGCTTAGCAATAAAGTGACAACCAAGAAAATATACAGACCAAACAATGGCAAAATTGTTATGCAGCTACTCAACCTCAGCTTTTTGAAAAATAATCAAATAGCAGCACTGAAATGTACGACGTCACACACATCCACATCCTCCGTGCTCCTTCCATATTTCCTCATTACCAGTGAGCAAAATTTACGTTTTCTATTTTGTAATTTGGGTTTACATCCCTTACATGTTCCCGTGTCAACTATTTTTAAATTCCTGCCTTCTCCTTGTCATTGCCTTCTTTACATGTCTCTTACTGGGCCCTGGAAACCCAGGCTCTGGCCTGTAGATTCCAATGTAATTTACACAGCAATTTATGCAAACAATTCCACTCTACCGAGTTTAGTGCTAAATACAAGGAGCACAAAACTGAACAAGTCAACGTGGTACCATACGTGGCAACGTGGTTTCCTCTCCTTATGGCACTCAGTCTGCAGAAATGAGAGGTTAGACGTGTAATCAACGGTCTTTTTCAGTTCTCAAGTTTTTGACCTCACTCTTCTCCCTCTTTGTTCTGATTTTCACAGCAGTCACCTCACCTTTTTCATTTCCATTATTTATTACCTACCCTTTCCTATCCTATGTTGGACCTCATCCAAGATAATGATTTTCCTGTTCTGCTCCGACGTCAGAAGATGTCTGACATTTTTGTGTGTGCCTCTTATTCCACGACAAGAGGTTAGTGACAATGCTGAGTACATTCTTTGGCCCTCAAACATAGTTGATCATTGGTTATGGGAAGAAATAGCTTTTTCAATTTGAGAAACCTACAGTTATTTTAGAACACACAAAGGTTTATAGGAAGAGTGGACAGAGCTGATCAGTACTGTGGATGATATGGATGTATAAGGAGATCCTAAAATTGGTGGAAAAAATTATTCTTCTGGCTGATAGAAGTTGCAGTCGTGACAGCTACATCCTTTACTCATTAGATAAGAAGGAGAATGGAGAAAAAATACAGACACACCTTTCTTATAGGAAAACTCTCATCATGCAGCTTATGAGCAATGTGAGGTACAGAAATTCAAGAAAGAGGGAAAGACCATCATCTTTTGACACAGAGGAAAGGCTAAACAGAAAGACGCATTTAGTAATGCAAAATGAAAAATTCAACAAAGGATTGCAAGGTTTGCCGCAGGAAACATGAAAAAGGTGAAATGAGAGAAACCATTTTCTACTATGAGACATATAGGAGGAGATTGCTTTAAGAAGTATCACACAGGGAGGCACCTATGGCTCAGTGAGTAGGGTGCCAGCCCCATATACTGAGGGTGGTGGGTTTGAACCTAACCCCAGCCAAACTACAAAAAAAAAAAAAAAAAAAAATAGGCGACTGGCAGGCACCTGTAGTCCCAGCTACTGGGGAGGCTGAGGCAAGAGAATCGCCTAAGAGCAAGAGCTAGAGGTTGCTGTGAGTTGTGACTCCACGGCACTCACCGAGGGCAACAAAATAAGACTCTGTCTCTTAAAAAAAAAAAAAAAAAGGAATGTCACATTCAAACAAATTATGAACAAAAATAAACAAAAACATTTTAAATATATTACGTAGCCTAAAATGGATAATAAAATGATCAGGTGAGTTAATATTTATGTTTCTCTCTTTTAAACCTATAGGATAATTATAAACAATCCGCCAACCTCTTTCTAAAAATAAATAAGACCAAAGAAGTATAGAAGTGGCAGAAAAATTGGATTGGAAAGGGTTAAGACACATAAAACAATCAGTACCATATGAAAATTTTACTTTCTAGCAGAGAGATTTAGCCAAACAAGTTCATAACTCAGACAAAAAAAAGAAAATGCATTAAAGGGATTCTATATAAATCAAGGCCTCAAAACCAAAATGCACTGCAGCATTGTCTTAGATAACACAGAATGCAAGTAAAGGTTATAGGAAAAACTAGCCAGGGGAAAAGGGGAAAGCATAGAATGCTACTCTTCCTCCTCAAAACTGGAATCTGATCTAGTGAAAGTCTGGTCACTGGGTCATTCCATCCTGATTGCTTAATGAAAGTATACAAATCAGCACATATTATGCCTAAGCATTACAAATGCCCCTAATTATGGCTAAGTAGATAGAGGCCTTAAAAATCACACTTCACCCTATTTGAAAGGGTTGCTGGCACATGGTTAATTAAAACACCTCAGCTCCCAACTACATTAGAAGCACGATAATTATCTTTATACAAAATTTGCTTTGTAATACTTGAAATGCTTCAAACTCTACAGTGACAACAGAATACAAACATGCATTAAGCCTCTTCCTGTCCATTACCGTGTTGCTGTAGACCAAAGTTAAGAGCTCCCCCCTTTGAGAATAAGGAGTACTAACAGTACTGAGAAAGAAATGCAATAATTATCATGATTATTATTATATTAGCAGTACCTAAATTTTCTTGAGTCAATACCATGTGCCATGCACTGCAGCAAGTGCTTTTTTATATCCTCCTAGTTCAGATAGACTAAGTAATTTGTCAGAATGTTTCAGGGCAAAGAATTGAAACCAGTTTTCTCTGGCTCCATGTAGAATGTATACATGTCTACAGTGGCACCAAAGAGGTAATGTCAAAAGAGGGGAAGGGATGGAAAGGAGGAGTTGGCAATTGCAAATATTTTCCCCAAGTGCTATTTATAATATTAAAAACGGAGACCAGGCACAATGGTTCATGCTTGTAGACTCAGCACTTTGGGAGGCCAAGGTGGGAGA
>CAUYON010065955.1:0-19248 GCA_963573935.1 Arctocebus calabarensis | reverse complement strand
AGTGACAAAGCATTGATTGACTTTTGAATTCATGGGAAATAGGTTCCAGTACCTTGTATCACTGTTACATGGGGTCTGTTGGTTATCCTGTGTGCTATGCTGTACACCTATTATGCCATGAGCTCATGGGGAATAAATAGGTCTTTGCGCCTAAAAACATGGGTCCACTGGTACTCCTGTGTGCTATGTTATATGCTTATTATGCCATGAATTCATAGGGAACGGGTTCTAGGAGCTCAGGCTCCTTTCCGTTGGTTCTCGCAAAGTGGGCTACTCTGGGTGGAGCAGTCTGGTACTTCAGTTGAACCCAGGTACCTTTCTCTTTGGCTTCCTTCTTTTTCTGATCATTTTTCTTCACATGTTTCAGGAAGCTATCTCGGCTCTTAGAGTGCTTAATATGCTCAATACGAACATTAATCCTCTGGGCAAGAATCTTGCCCTTAACTTGTTTTTTACAACAATGCTAACAGCATGCTGGGTAACACTGTAGACTCTTCCAGTTTTGCCATGGTGACATTTGTGTGACATGCCTTTTTGAACAGTACCCATTTCCTTGATGTCTACAATATCACCTTTCTTGTAGATTTGCCTGTATGTGGCCAAAGGAACAATTCTAAAAGGCCTAGAGAACATGTAACGGGTGCCTCTCCTCTTTCCCTTTGTGTGTGTCATTTTGGTGAATTACTGGAAGATGGCGTCTCCAGCCGAAAGGAGGTATTTCATTTTCATTGAAACTATGGTGAAGAGAATTGTGTCCTTTATTAGCCTATTCATCTTGACTGTTATTGGCATATTCAAAGGCAGCTGACTTGTGGACATTGATTTTATATCCTGAGACATTACTGTATTTTTTGATGACTTCCAGGAGTCTTGTGGTAGAGTCTTTGGGTTCTCTAAGTATAAGATCATGTCGTCAGCAAAGAGGGAGAGTTTGACCTCCTCTTCTCCCATTTGGATTCCCTTTATTTCCTTGTCTTGCCTAATTGTATTGGCTAGAGTTTCCAGCACTTTGTTGAATAGTAATAGTGACAGAAGACAACCTTGTCTGGTTCCAGTTCTAAGAGGAAAAGCTTTCAGTTTTACTCCATTCAGTAAAATATTAGCTGAGGGTTTCTCATAGATAGCCTCAATCAGTTTCAGAAATGTGCCACCGATGCTTATACTCTTCAGTGTTCTAATTAGAAAAGGATGCTGGATTTTATTGAATGCTTTTTCTGCATCTATTGAGAGGATCATATGGTCTTTGTTTTTGCTTATGTTAATATGGTGGATAATGTTTATGGACTTGTGTATGTTAAACCAGCCTTGCATCCCTGGGATGAAACCTACTTGATGATGATGTATGACTTTTTTGATGATAAGCTGTAATCTATTGGCTAGGATTTTGTTGAGAATTTTTGCATCTATCTTCATGAGTGAAATTGGTCTGAAATTCTCCTTTTTTGTTGGGTATTTTCCTGGTTTTGGTATCAGGGTGATGTTTGCTTCGTAGAATATGTTGGGGAAGAGTCCTTCCTCCTCAGTTTTTTGGAATAATTTCTGTAGTACTGGAATAAGCTCTTCCTTGAAGGTTTGATAAAATTCTGGTGTGAAGCCATCTAGACCAGGGAATTTTTTTGTGGGAAGCTTTTTTATTGTTTCTTTAGTCTCAGTGCTTGAAATTGGTCTGTTCAGGAGCTCTATTTCTTCCTGGCTAAGTCTAGGGAGAGGATGTGATTCCAAATATTGATCCATTTCCTTCACCTTGTCAAATTTCTGGGCATAGAGTTTCTGGTAGTATTCAGAGATGATCTCTTGTATCTGTGTGGCATCAGTTGTTATTTCCTCTTTATCATTTCTGATTGAGGTTACTAGAGATTTTACTTTTCTATTTCTAGTTAGTCTGGCCAAAGTTATCTATTTTATTTATTTTTCAAAAAACCAACTCCTTGTTTCATTAATTTTCTGAATGATTCTTTTGTGTTCAATTCATTCATCTCTGATTTAATTTTGGATATTTCTTTTATTCTACTGGGTTTAGGCTTAGATTGTTCTTCTTTCACCAATTCCATAAGATGGCTTATGAGTTTGTTGATTTCTCTTTCTGTGTTTTGAATGTAGGCATCTACAGCGATAAATTTTTCTCTCAAAACTGCTTTTGCAGTATCCCACAGATTTTGGTAGCGTGTCTTCATCATTGTTAGGCTCAAGGAAGTTAATGATTTCCTGTTTATTTTTTCCTGCACCCAACTGTCATTCAACAGTAGGTTGTTTAATTTCCATGCCTTTGTGTGGGGTTGAATGTTTTTGTTGGAGTTGAGTTCCAACTTTAATGCCTTGTGGTCTGAGGTAGATACAAGGTAAAATTTCAATTCTTTTGATTCCGTTGAGGTTTGTTGTGTGTCCTAGAATATGATCAATTTTGGAGAATGTTCCATGGGGTAATGAGAAGAATGTATATGCTTTGGGATGGAGTGTTCTATATGTGTGTATCAAGCACAATTGTTCTAGAGTCTCATTTAAGTCCCTTATATCTTTGTTTAATTTCTGTTTTAGAGGATCTGTCCAGCTCTGTAAGAGGAGTGTTAAAGTCCCCTGTTATTATGGTATTATAGGATATCATATTGCTCAGACTGAGTAAGGTCTATTTCAAGAATCTGGGAGCGGGCAGCACCTGTGGCTAAGGGAGTAGGCACCAGACCCATATATCAAGGGTGGCAGGTTCAAACCCAGGCCTGGCCAGACTGCAATAAAAAATAGTCAGGTGTTGTGGCCAGTGCCTGTGGTCCCAGCTACTCAGGAGGCTGAGGCAAGAGAATCGCCTAAGCCTAGGAGTTGGAGGTTGCTGTGAAATGTGATGCCACAGCACTCTATTGAAGGTGACAGCATGAGTCTCTGTCTCTTTAAAAAAAAAAAAGAATCTGGGAGCATTTAAATTAGGTGCATAAGTATTTAGAATTGAAATGTCTTCTTGTTGTATTTTTCCCTTGACCAATATAAAGTGCCCATCTTTGTTTTTTTTTGTTTTTTTTTTACTTTAGTTGCTTTAAATCCACATGTATCTGAAAATAAGATTGCAACACCTCTTTTCTTCTGAATTCCGTTTGCCTGGAAAATTGTCTTCCAACCGTTAACTTGGAGTTTTAATTTGTCTCTTGAAGCTATGTGTATTTCCTGCAGACAGCAAATGGATGGCTTGTGTTTTTTAAACCAGTCAGCCAATCTATGCCTTTTCAGTGGGGAATTCAAGCTATTAACATTTATTCAAGCTATTAACATTTATTGAGATAGGGTGGTGCCTGTGGCTCAAGGAGTAGAGCGCCAGTCCCATATGCCAGAGGTGGTGGGTTCAAACCCAGCCCTGGCCAAGAAAAAAACATTTACTGAGATAATTGAAAAGTGTGGTAGTGTTCTATTTATCTTATTTTGTGAGAGTCCATTGCTTAGTTTTATCTTTTGCATCAGTGTGGAAGTTAGGTTCTGTCCTTTAATTTCTGAATTCTTACTTTGCTGTTGATCCATTGTGATGGTCGGTGTGTAGAACAGGTTGAAGTATTTCCTATAGAGCTGGTCATGTTGGTGAATTTCCTCAATGTTTGTATATCAGTAAATGATTTGATTTCTCTGTCAGTTTTAAAGCTTAGCTTAGCAGGATATAGAATGCGGGGCTGGAAATTGTTCTGTTTAAGTAGATGAAAGGTAGATGACCATTGTCTTCTTGCTTGGAAAGTTTCATTAGAGAAGTCTGCAGTCACTCTGATGGATTTGCCCCTGTAGGTCAACTGGCACTTACTGCAGGCAGCTTGAAGAATCTTTTCTTTTGTCTTGACTTTGGTTCATCACATTGTATTAGAGAAGCTCATTTAGATTGAGGCAGCCTGGGGTCTGATAACCCTCTGAAAGGAGTGTGTTAAAATCTTTGGTGATATTTGGGAAATTTTCATTTATAATATTCTCTAGTATGGCTTTGATTCCCCTGGGGCATTCTTCTTCCCCTTCTGGGATACCTATAACTTGTATGTTTGAACGCTTCATAAAGTCCCATAATTCTGTCAGTGAATGTTCTGCTTTCTCTCTCTTCTTTTCTGCCTCTTTAACTATCTGAGTTTTCTCAAGAGCTTTGTCCTCTACCTCTGAGATTCTTTCTTCTGCATGGTCTAATCTGCTGTTAATGGCATCTTTAAGTTCCCTAATGACTGCTTCAGTTCCTTCAGTTCTGCTATATCCTTTCTATATTCTTCAAATCGGTTATCTCTTATTTGATTCTGTTTTTGGATTTCCTTTTGGTTATTTTCCACTTTATCAGCAGTTTCCTTCATTGTTTCCATTATTTCCTTCATTGTTTTCATCATCTGTATTCTAAATTCCCTTTCTGTCATTTCTAACATTTCTTTGTAGGTAGAATCCTCTGCAGTAGCTACCTCACAGTCCCTTGGGGGGATTGCTCTGGGCTGGTTTTTCATGTTGCCAGAAGTTTACTGCTGATTTCTTCCTCATGAGTGATTTCTTTTATCTGTTTCCTTGCCCTGATTTTCCTTTCACTTCCTCTTGCTCTTTAAGTTGTCATGCTTCTGGACTAGGGTTTCAATGAATCCTTTTGGTACAGGACCAGAAGGATGAGAAGGTTGAAGAGCAAGAAGGGAAAAAAGAAAAAAGAGAAAGGAGAGGGGGTAGGTAAAAGGGAATATTGACAAAAAGAAAAGAGGCACAGAAAGAGGGAGACAGAGTGGTACTGGTGTACAGTAGGGTACTTTGACCCAACTTTTAAAAACCCCCAACCTCTGGGGGTGCTGGGTTGGGTGGTTCCCTTGATGTCGGCAGCTCTTTGCCAGCCTATGTGAACACAGTACCTCTACCAAATAAAGAGGAAAGACAAAAATGGTATAAATCAAACCAAAACAAGCAAACAGAAAACTTTATGGGATAAAATTGGGGGAGAAAACAAATAATAGGAGTAGAAACACTAGTGAAAATGAAGTCCTAATTGTAATTGTTGAAAAAGGCAACAATGGGAAATTATATTTAAACTAGAAAAATGAAGAAAGAAAGAGGAAAAGAGAAAAATCTATAGGGGAAATGTTGAAATTAAAAAATAAAACAACAAAAACAAAAAACAAAACCAAAAACAAAGAAATGTATACATCTTGTTGAATATTGCCTGGGCAACAGGTGATCTTCTGGGGTATGAGATGTTAATCACAATGCTGATACGACTGGAGGCCTCTGCTGATTTCTCAAACCCCGCAGGATGGAGAGCCTAAATCTCTCCTCAGCCCTCTTAAAAGTCACTTTAAACTGCTAAACTTGACTGAGCAAAAGCTTTCCCAGGAAAGCGCTTGTCGCTGGGCTCACTCCTGAAGTGGCTATCCACTTACCCATTGTGCTAAAACAGGTCTCTCTCTCTGCCCCTGAGGGTTAGATTACTAGCTCCTGCCCAGTCCTTGCTCTTGCTCTGCGACCCTGAGGGCAGAGCTTGCAGGGGCAGTTTTCCCACAATGGCTCCATGCTGCCCATAGCCGAACACTATTAGCTCCATCTGGCTGAGAGGCTCAGTCTGGGGTCCTAGAGAACACCTAAAGTCCTCCCCACTCTTGCCCGAGCTCTCCCAAGGCATTTCAACTGAGTGCCAAGTCCAAAAAAGACAAAACAGCTGACAGGTAAGCCCTTTCCAGTTTGCAGTCTCACTGCTGCTGTACTTACAGCTGCTGGCGGGATTAGTTGGAATGAACACACGCAACCACTTGACAGTTCTCCACTGCTTTTGTCCTTCTCATGGGTTCCAGAAGTCTCTTGCTGACTCCCTGTGTCCTCAAAGGGATGTTTATAGGCAGATCCCACCAGCCAGAGATGCCTGGAGTATTGTCTCCTCAGACTCACTGGGCCCAGTTGCAAGGAAGCTGTTAACTCGGCCGCCATCTTTCTCTGGAACCCCCCACACTCAATTTTAAGGAATCCAGTACCTATACAGAACTCTTTCAGAAAGCATGACGTTTTAATTATATTAACAAACCTTCTCAAATATTCATGTTGCAGACCAAACCTGGACCACCCATAAAGCCGAAGACCCCTTCCAGACCTTCAGCCTTAGTATATTGCTACCTCTGTGCACAGAAAGGCCATTATGGACATGTAAGTTTGAGTGGCATTTGGGTTGCATTCTGTTGTTAAAGAGTAGTTTCTGAAAGATGAACTCAAAAAGAATAACTCTGAATGCTTATTTTTTTATAAATATTCCTAAGTAAGACTTAATGTATTTCCAACTGATTTACTTCTCCCATCCCTGCCAGACTAACAATTAGAGTGCATTCCTCTAATCGTTTTAAATATACATGAACAAGTTAGACTAGAACTAACACAGTTCATAAATCAGTCAGACAGATAATAATGGTCAACAGTATGGTAGCAGTTTTCATGACTTCTTATTACTATCCCTTTGATACAACCATATCTAGTTTTCTCTGGTTCCATGTTCAGTTAAATCTTCACCCACATGCAAACACATTAACTAGTGGAATAACAGAGGTGCAGCCTCATAGACTTGCTCATCTACCCCATTAATGCTCAGACATTCCCTAACCCCAAGTATACAAAATGAATATGAAAGCACCAAACTGTATGTGTTCTAGATGCAGAGATGTCAAAGCGGAAGAAACTTCATGCTATGAGGTGGGCATGAGTCCCCTGGCCAGTTGCCACATTAACTATGAAACATCAACCAGTCCTCTCAGAGATAGGATGCCGTAAGAATAGACTCAGAGCTCATCCGTTCTGGGGATCTTGAGGCACAGAGGCATGGGAGTCCTCAAAATTGGCAGGGGTATGGGTGATAGGATTGGGTAGAGACTACCTTTAAATTCTAGTCATGACACTTCACTGATATGCAGCATTGGACTAGAGCCCTGCCTACAGTGTAGGGAAACAAACTGGAAGAAGAAAAAATTCTGGGCAACGTCCATTAACAGATAAAGTTCATCTTCCACACAGGAGCAGCAGGCATCGTGGGGGCAAGGCACAGAATATGAAAGCTAAGATGAAGTTCTGATCCTGAGGTCTAATTTCTGCTGTGTTCCTGAATTGAGCAACCCACTTTTTCCTTTTTGGTATCCAGTTTCTTTATCTTCAAAGCAAAGAAGTTGTATAGGAAATCTGTTAGCACTGATATTTGGATGCTATTTCCAATGTGATCAAATCCATACTGTGATGATACAGACGGGAACCTCACATTGAAAACCTAACTTGAGAAGACTTCTTTTACAAAATTATCATCCCTAGATCTTTTACTGCTCTCTATAGTCCTTGCTACCAACATTCATATGTTGCTAACACCCTTTAGAGAAAATATTCACGATGTCCACTGCCACACAAATCATACAGATGTGCAATTTCTATTTGCTTACCTCTTTAAAGCAGAGAGGTTTAATTTTAGCATTTATGTTCATTTAAAGAAAAAGTTATAGTTGTATGCTTACCTAGTCACTTCTGTTAATATGAATAGGAAATATATTAAAAGCATTAGGAATTTATCCCTGAAATCTAGATTCAGATAATTTTTGGTTTATAATAAAACAAATTTAGCAGACTCATCACTGCCACAGATGAAGAACACTAGTTTTCCACACTAATGAGGAAGATCAGTGGTGTGGCTAATCCAGGATAGTAGATAAATTATATAACCAACTATCAATTGTCTGTCTAATGGAGGAGACCAGTGATGTGGATAATCAAAATATAATTTACATTTAACTTTGGAAAACATTGGTAGTACTTTATATCTTTGTGTAGTCTTATCAGTCTACCATACAGCATCTAAGTGGGACTATGTAGGTAGGTAAATATGTCTGAGGAACCCTCTCCTTCAGTTTCAGAATTCAGCCCTACAGATGTTATTATAGAATAGCTTCTATAGAAAGACATTCTAAGGTGAATATGATATCGCCCTTCCCTGATTCCATTCATTCTGTAGTTGGGGAGGCAAGGGCAATCGTAGTCATTGTACAAAGAGACTACTCCAGGAAAGTGTGAAAGGGTGAATATAAGGGGCTGGGAGAATTAAAGGTTATGTTGAAGTGGGTATTAGCCAAGTGTATCAAAATCTCATATACCTCTGTAATTATAATTTATTCTTACTGTTTCATGGTTAGAATATTTACTAAAGGCTCGGCACCTGTGGCTCAATGGGCCAAGGCGCCAGCCACGTACACCTGAGCTGGCGGGTTCGAATCCAGCCCGGGCCCACCAAACAACAATGACGGCTGCAACCAAAAAATGGCCAGGCGTTGTGGCGGGCGCCTATAGTCCCAGCTACTTGGGAAACAGAGGCAGGAGACTCGCTTGAGCCCAGGAATTGGAGGTTGCTGTGAGCTGTGATGCCACGACACTCTATCCAGGATGACAGCTTGAAGCTCTGTCTCAAAAAATAAAATAAAATAAAATAAAATAAATAAAAAATAAATAGAATATTTACTAGAAATAAAATTTCTTCATATATCACCATTACCATACTAGAGTATTCTGAATATAATTATGTATCCCTCATACAATTGAGTTTTGTGCCTTTGTGTGTTTATTAATTAGCTGCTTTTTATTTCAGCCATGGTTCGAATCTTAGACCCAATTCTTCAAGGTGTCCTTTCTCTGGAGAATGGGAACTTAGCGCTGCCTGGATAGCAGTTTATAAAAGTATTTCTGAAGCCAGGTGCCATGACTCACACCAGTAATCCTAGCACTCTGGGAGGCCAAGACAGATGAATTGCCTGAACGCACAGCCCGAGCAAGAGCGAAAACCCATCTCTAAAAATAGCCGGATGTTGTGGCGGATGCCTGTAATCCCAACTACTTAGAAGGCTGAGGCAAGAGAATTGCCTGAGCCCAGGAGTTTGAGGTTACTGTAAACTAGGATGCCACAGCACTATACCAAGGGCAACAGAGTGAGACTCTGTCTCAAAAACAAAAAAAAAAAGAAAGAAAAGTATTTGTGTTATCATATAGCTTTGCCAAATAACTTTCAGCCCAAAATGACCTTGAAAATTTACCTTTAGTAAATCTAAATATGGCAGAAAGAATGGAATAAAAGGATAAGGACTGAAATTAAATAATTCTCTAGAAAAATAAAATTTAATCACACTGATTGAAGAAGAACAAATCAACTGAACCAGTACTGTTAAAGAAGTTGAATAAGCATTAAGTAATCAAAATTTTCCCCACAAAAATCTACCAGACTGAGATAGTTGGGCTGTTTGGTTTTCTTGGTTTTTGTTTTGTTTTGTTTTATTTTAGATTGATATAAGGGTTCAAATGATTATGTTATACTGTTTGCATTTGTTGGGTAAAGTCCCTGTTGTCGTTGTGTCTCATACCCAGTAGGTGTGCCATATACACTTACATTGTGCCCATTAGGTGAGAGCACAACAATTCCCCCTCACCTCTTCACCTCTCCTTCTTTCTTCCTCCCTTCCCCCTAACTTGAATTGAATTGAGTTTTTCTCTTTTGTAGATATGTAGGTCTACTGGCGGCTTTTTTTTTTTTTTTTTTGAGACAGAGTCGCGTTATGTCACCCTGGGTAGAATGCTGTGGGGTCACAGCTCACAGCAACCTCAAACTCTTGGGCTTAAGCAATTCTCTTGCCTCAGCCTCCCAAGTAACTGGTGCTACAGGCGCCCACCACAATGCCCATCTATTTTTTTTGTTGTTGCAGTTGTCATTGTTGTTTTATCTGGCCAGGTTCTAACCCATCAGCCTGGGTGTATGTGGCCGGCGCCTTCTCCACTGAACTATGGGTGTGGCCCGTCTACTGGCTTCTTATTAGTATTGAGTATTTTGGATACTTGCTTTTCCATTCTTATGATACTTTACTAAGAAGATTGTATTTCAACTCTGTCCAGGTTGATACAAAAGATATAAAATCTCCATCTTTTTATGACTGGATGGTATTCCATGGTATACATATACCACAGTTTGATATTCCATTTATGGGTTGATGGGCCCTTGGATTGTTTTCACATCTTGATGATTGTAAATTGAGCTGCAATAAATGGTTTGTTTTGGTTTTTAAGACAGCGTCTCACTCTGTCACACCAGCTAGAGTGCAGTGGTGTCATCATTGCTCACTACAACCTCAAACTATTGGGGTAATAGATCCTCTGGCCTCATCCTCCCAAGTAGCTGGTTCTACTGGCATGTACCACTACACCCAGCTGATTTTTTTCTAGTTTTCATAGAGGTGGGGGTCTCACTTTTTGTTCAGGGTAGTCTCAGATTACTGGCTCAAAGCAATCTTCCCACCTCATCTCAGCATCTGAATATGATACTGTTATTACTCATTCAGAATACTCTAGTGCTATAATGGTGATATATAAAGCAATTTTATTTCTGGTAAATATTGTAACTGTAATATAATTCTAGAGTGTTAGGATTATAGGAATGAGCCACCAGGTCTGACCTCAGATAGTTTATAAGTCAAGTTTTACAAAACCTTTATTCAGAAACATATAATCCAAAGGAACATTACCCAACTTATTTTGCGAGACTATTATAACCTAAAGTCATTTCAAAATACATACAGAATGATACCACTTTTATGAAGTCTGAAAACTTCAAACTTACCCTATTATGTATGAGAATACTCATTAATAGTATAAAAACACATGAGAATAGTAGACATCAGCTTTATAGTAGCAGTAACTTCTGGAAAAAGAAGATGAATGAGAAATGGGAAAGAGGATTTTAGTTATATCAGTAATGCTTTAATTCTTGGGGGAATAAAACAGAAGTCAAGGTAAAATGTTATGATTTTAAATGAGTAGTAAATACAGATATTATTCTTTATACATAAGTGTACATTCAGACTGATTGATAATTTTGTAATTCTACAGATTACATTAGCATACAACTACCAACTGGGTCAGATGTCTTAGAAGTATAAGTCTAGTATATAATGCCAAAGTTATGATGAATCAGATAAATTTCATATGATTATTTCATATACTTTCTAAAAGATACTCTGATTTTTCTTCATTACTTAGCTGAGAAATATTAAACATTTGTAAATAAATTTTAGGCAAGACGGCATAAGGCAGAAATGGGAAAGCTCCAAAGGGAAACCTTTTTCAAAGAAAAGATTTTTAAAACATGCTGAATGAGTACATGTCACGGATCATAGTAAACCAAAGTTTGCTACAATGGGGAGCCATTCAAGCCCAAATATTTGGGAAATACAGGCTGTGGAGAGTCCAGAGTCATGAGAGTAGAGTAGTGATCTCATCTTGAGTAGAGCATGTAGGTAGCAGGAAAAATAAATATATTTCCTTTGGGGTATCTCAAAATTATGTAGGAACATTTTCAATGTTCCTAGACATAATCCACCACCACCCTATTCCTCCCCAAAATAATGAGTATTGAGAGCAAATGGCTAAGAATTTACACTCACTTTTTGGGGATGAGAAGAAGGGTTGGGAAAGTCTTTTTTTTTGAGACAGAACCTCAAGCTGTCACCCTAGGTAGAGTGCTGCGGCATCACAGCTCACAGCAACCTCCAATTCCTGGGCTCAAGCCAGTCTCTTCCTCCGCCTCCACCTCCCAAGTAGCTAGGACTAAAGGCGCCCGCCACAAGACTGGCCATTTTTTGGTTGCAGCTGTCATTGTTGTTTGGCGGGTCCGGGCTGGATTCGAACCCGCCAGCTCAGGTGTACATGGCTGGCACCTTAGCCCGTTGAGCCACAGGCGCCAAGCCAGGAAAGTCTTTTTAAAGAGATAGACAAGCAAAGGGCTAATACATTATAACATAAGGCTGAATAAAATAAACCTTCTAACAGAGGGACAAGGCTGTTAACTCAGACTAGAGGAGGAGTTTGGCAGAGAAGTTTGCAAAAACGGAAGTAAAATTTCATAGGTAAAGAAGGGAAGAAAACCCAAACCTAATAGAACATTATAAGCACAATGGGTTGTAGGGAGGGCTGGGTGACCCCGCCCCAAGCACCCCAAGAAGGACCATGTCCTCTAGATACAGCATTTAGTACCAAATGTGTGAGGCTCATCTCTGATTAACGTGGTCCAGAATCTTGCTAAAAGGTTTTCTGAATGGTATGATCTTATGACATCATAATGTCAAATACAATTTGTAGGAATGTACAGAAAAAAATGAATATGAAGAATATGTGGTATCTCCATTCATCAGCTACTATGATGACAAAAATGAAATTCAAGAGAGAGAAAAGAGACTAAAACGAGAAATAAAAGGTATGTAACTAGACTTCTTGTTAGATTACTTTAAAGACTCACTTAAGATTTTTCTGTTTGAAAAGGAATTTTTTTCCTTTTGTACATCTCTAGTATTTTTTAGCTTTCCTGCTAGGGCCTCCCCCAAGAAGTCTTTTTTTTTTTTTGGTAGTGACAGAGTCTCACTTTATCGCTCTCAGTAGAGTGCTGTGGCGTCACCACAGCTCACAGCAAACTCCAACTCCTGGGCTTAGGCGATTCTCTTGCCTCAGCTTCCCGAGTAGCTGGGACTATAGGCGCCCGCCACAATGCCCGGCTATTTTTCTGTTTTGCAGTTCTGCCAAGGCTGGGTTTGAACCCGCCACCTTCGGTATACGGGGCTGGCTCCCTACTCGATGAGCCATAGGCGCCGCCCAAGAAGTCTTTTTCTTTTTTCCTTTTATTTTTCTTTTGCCTCTGTCACCCAGGCTAGAATGTAGTGGCACAGTCATAACTCACTGTAGCCTTAAACTCCTGAACTCAAGTGATTCTCCTGCCTCAGCCTCCTAAGTGGCTGGGACTACAGGCATGAGCCACCATACCAAGCTATTTTTAAATTTTTTTTAGAGATGGGGTCAAGCTGGTCTCTAACCGTGGCCTCAAGGGATCCTCTTACCCCATCCTCCAAAAGTGCTAGGATTACACGCATGAGCCACCATGCCCAGTCAAGTCATTTCTCTTGTTTTTTTTTTTTTGAGACAGAGTCTGACTTTGTCGCCCTCGGTAGAGTGCTGTGGCATCACAGCTCACGGCAACCTCCAACTCCTGAGCTTAGGTGATTCTCTTGCCTCAGCTTCCCAAGCAGCTGGGACTACAGGCACCCGCCACAACGCCCAGCTTTTTTTTTGTTGCAGTTTGGCCGGGGCCGGGTTTGAACCCACCATCCTCAGTATATGGGGCCGGCACCCTACTCACTGAGCCAGAGGCGCCACCAAGTCATTTCTTATATGCTTGGGTAGTTCCAGGTCCATAGCCACCTCTGTGGTTTCTGTATTTACTATTACTAACATAAACTTCTTTCTCACCAAATTAATGTCTTATCATTTAAGTTTACTTTCTCTAAATCTGTGCTTTCTTATTATATACATGGTTTTCCAAGTTACCTCTCTTGCTTGTAGGACAAAATAGTTCTTCTTTTTTTGAGATGGAGTCTCATTCTGCCACCCTGGGTAGAGTGCCATGGCATCATAGCTCATAGCACCTTCAAACCCTTGGGCTCAAGTGATCCTTTTGCCTCAACCTTCCGAGTAGCTGGGATTATAGGTACCCACCACAACACCCAGCTAGTTTTTCTGTTTTTAGTAGAAATGGGATATTGCTTTTGCTCAGACTGGTCTTAAACTCCTGACCTCAGGCAGTCCACCAGCCTCAGCCTCCCAGAGTGCTAAGATTACAGGTGTGAGCCACCAAGTCTGGCCAGCTATATATTTTGTATATTGCTTTATGACTCTTTTCCTCTTTTTTATTCTTCTTTTTTAGACTCTCTTAGTTCAAGTCCTTTTCAAAATGAAGTTACTAATTCTGAGAAAAGAGGAATTACTTCTCACAACTCCTGCATATTTTACATATTATATTCAATATCAAATTGAATCAACTCAACTGCAATTATCCCTCAGTATTTGTTCCAGGACCCCCCCCCCCCACTCATATGCCAAAATTCATGCATACTCAAGTCCTACAATTGGTTCTGTATAACCTGAGTATGCAAAAAGTCACACATACATACATGAGTTTCACATACCTCAAATTCAAATGCTGTATTTTCTTTTCTTTTCTTCTTTTTTTTTTTTGAGACAAGGTCTTACTCTGCCTGAGCTAGAGTACAGTGGTGTCATCATAGCTCACTGCAACCTCAAGCTCCTGGGCTCAAAGAATCCTCCTCCCTCAACCTCCTGAGTAGCTGATAGCAGGCACTACAGGCACACATGTACCAACATGCCTAGCTAATTTTTTGTTTTTTATAGAAATGGAGTATTGCTATGTTGCTCAGGCTATTCTCAAACTCCTGGCCTCAACCAGTCCTCCTGCCTCAGCCTCCCAACGTACTAGTATTACAGATGTGAGCCACCACACCCAGACTCAAATTCTGTATTTTTAGTCCTTATTGGGTTGAAAAATTTCAAGTGTAAGTGGGCCCATGAAGTTCAAACCTATGTTGTTGAAGAGTCAGTTGTGTATAGTACACGAAGGTTATCATTAGGCAGCTTAATTAGATATACTTTTCCATTTTATCCACGTTTTCTGTAATGATCATGAATCATGTAATCAATGAAAAAGTTTGTTTTCCTTTTTAGGTAGCTGTATTAACAAACTGTATTAACATAAATTTGAGGTTCTCTGTGATCCATTGAAATTTTTATTTTATGCTAAAAGTTTTTTTGACCACTTTACTCTTTCAAGATTCTGTTGACATACTAACTTTCATCCCTAACTGTAACTTCATCTCTCACCTACATCTATCAGAATCACTACCACCAGAGACCCCTATCAAGTGTCAAGTCCTAACAAATAGCATCAACTCTGTCACTAAAACCTAAAACTCACGTGCACGTACTCACGTACACACAAGCTCATGATCAGTATTCTAGGAGAGTAATCTGAGTAGTTCAGCATCTACCTATAAGTACTGTGGCCCGGCTTTATTTTTAGAGGGTAATTAAAATACCATATGAGACCATCAGAGGGCCATTATAATACAACTTGCTTTGCCTTATCTTCAAGGGCTTGTCTCCTCATCACTAGAGAAACTTGAATTAATCAGATAATACTTTTCTTCTTTCTTTCTTTGTTTTTTTTGTTGTTGTTTGGAAACAGAGGCTTCTTCTGTCACCCTGGGCAGAGTGCTGTGGACATCTTCTTCATAGCTCCCTGCAACCTTATAAACTCCTGGGCTCAAGTGATCTCCTTTGTTAGCCTCCTGAGTAACTAGAGCTACAGGTGTATGCGCCTGGCTAATTTTTCTAGTTTCAGTAGAGACAGGCTCAGACTGGTATCAAACTCCTGACAAGCAGTCCTCCCATCTAATTTCTTAGAGTGCTAGGATTATAGAAATGAGCCACCATACCTGGCACAGACATGACTTTTCTTCCCAGAACTGATTACTATTCTTACTTTCATTGTTTAGCCACACTTTCATTGTTTAACCTAGTTAAACTGTATTGAAATAACTATCATTGAGTTTCTGAAAGTTTTCCATTTTTAGCAATTAGGAATATAGAAGTATAACCATTCAGTTTTTAATAAGTGATTTTTCTACCTTTGGGTCTTTTCAAATGTCATATTGTTAACACATTTAAATGTCTATCTTCCCTAAGTTATTTACAGACTTATGAAAGCTCAGCATGGACTGTCTTGGTAATGAATATGCAATAATACTTTTATATGTTCCAGTACTCAAGAAAAATGGGCACATTCCAATGAGTCTCAAGGCACCTTTTATGGAAACAGCAGATAAGAGCCCCTACCATAATTGGAGGAAGAGATATCTCTTGTGGAAAAGCATTATGTGGACTCAAGAAGATAAAAAAATGAAGAACAGGAATAGAGACCATGAGAAGCATAGGAGAGGTGAAAGACATCGTGACGTGGATGACCATTTTCCCAGAGGCCCAAAAACTCACTCTCCTTCTGGCAGGATTAAAACCCACAAGGCTCATAAGTCCTTTCATCATTCATCAAGTTACCACAAGTCAAGAGATGACAAGCTTCCCAAAGCAGGGAAGCGGGGCACGCAGAAGAAAAAAGAGAAATACTTGGAAGATGATAGCAGTGATAATTTATTTCTTATTAAGCAGAGGAAAAAAAAAAAATTCTAAGTTGTTAGTTTCTGATTTGACTCTTCATTGTTTATTTGGTCTTCATGTCTTTAGCATTCTGGCAGAATTTTTGTTATCTATGATGAAATAGAAGGATTTTTTTTTTTTTATCCTACCCAGAGTTGCTGAACAAAATCCATGGAGATCTCAGTTCTCTTTGTCCAACAGTTTATTAGGCAAGAAAATAAATAAACTTGGACTTGCCCTGTTCCAATGTCATTTTTACTCAGAATCCTAGGTATAAGAATTATTAATCTTTCCAAGAAAACTTTATAAAAATACTTTGGGAGGAAAAAAAAAAAAAGCTTATCGAATGTAATTCATCCACAGTGTATAAAGATTAAATCCTGCAAGGGAGATAAATTAACACTAATAAGAAATTTTCAATCTTTTTCAGTGTTTAAACATTGAAAAGGACAATAGCTATAAATCTAAATCCAGCTTTTCTTCTTTCTGAAGCTGTTGTCAGAATCTTTCTTTAGACCAAACATCCACAAACTATAAAAACAAAGGTATCGTTGAAGCACTGAAAAGGCAGGAAATTGAGCTTTAGCAAATACTAATGAGGAATCCACCCATCTGGTATATATGTCATAAGACAGACTTCTTAAAACAAATGAAACAGTCATCAAAACTTTTTTAATGTCAGCTCAGCACCTGTGGTTCAAGCGGCTAAAGCACCAACCACATACACCTAAGCTGGCGGGTTCGAATGCAGCCCAGGCCCGCCAAACAGTAATGACGGCTACAATCAAAAAATAGCCGGGTGTTGTGGCAGGTGCCTGTAGTCCCAGCTACTTGGGAGGCAGAGGCAGGAGAATCGCTTGAGCCCAGGAGTTGGAGGTTGCTGTAAGTTGTGATACAACAGCACTCTGTCCAGGGCAACAACTTGAGGCTCTGTCTCAAAAAAAAAAAAAACTTTCAATACCACAGTGAAATAATTTTTTGTAATTTTTACAGACACATTTCATCAGCTCAGATTTGTAGAGATGAATAGTACCCAAATTAAAAACTTTGTTTTTATGAATTTTTTAACTGTCACAAAGCTATATAGAAATTTTGTACTTGTGAACCTTTTGTGCTTATCAAAGCCTTATGTTTGAATAAGGAAAATAAAATGTCTGAAATAGAGTAAATAAATGTGTTTATTATATAAAAAGGCATGAGAGTTTGGGTGACAGAGGGCATAGTTGTGTTGGACAGGTGACAGAAGTTATAACATCACCATAAACTGGGTAAAAATTGCCTTTGTTGCCAAAGTACAAGCTCTCTGCCAGAATAAAACAGTATAGGGTCAGTTAAATAGAACAATTTTATAATATTGGATTCTTAAATTTGTATTTTATTCTTTGGAAAGTGTGCAAACTGTTGTATGTCTAGTAGGATAAGAGAAGGAAGAGGGACAGTTAATTCCCTCCTTCTATGTCAGCTCCAATGTAAATTCCAGGTCTGCAATCTTTAGTCCTCCCTGTTATTGCCTAGATTTCAGCTAACTTAATGACTTCCTAACATGAGCTAGAGTTGTTAGACCCTAAGGTGAACAACCAGAGTTTTTCAACACCCCGCTAAAAGTGACAGCTTTATGAAAGTGGTAAGAAGAGATAATTGGCAGTATTCCTTAGTAGGACTTGGGATAAGTGTGGCTTATTAGTGATATTGTATAACAAGCATCCCTTCTCATCCTAGGACATCTCCTTTCAGGGCAGAAGTGAGATTTTTGTTCTTTAAGTTCCTTCAAACATAACAAGGTTATTTGGAGGAAGAAAGAAAGGAAGCACGTTTTTCTGTCTCTGCACATTATCTTATTTTCCCCCCCCAAAAAAAAATTTCATTTTTTATTAAACAGACATTTTGTTCACATAGGAAAGGATGCTGAGCTACTTCATCTTGTGGCCATGAAGATGCCGTCCCTATCTCCTGGTGAGGGAGAACAGAAACATGGAGCAGCCTTTGCTCCCTTCCCTCTCCTCCCTGGCCCTTACGGTTAGTCAGTCACTTAGTTTGTTGGCACATGAACTCTTTCATACAAGAATGAAGAGTTCAAAATATATATAGATTCAACAATTAATCAAAAAAGACTTTTACATGGATGAATACAAGAGAAGAACAGCAAATGTCCAAAATAATAAGGATCCATATAGTTGCTTGAGAAGAATCTAAATGTCTTTCACCTCTGACCCCACTTTGACTTGAAGCAGCTTGAGTGGCTCCTTTCCTGGGCTCTACTTGGTATAGAATGAAGGGAAACCACTTTCCTCCCAGTCTCTTGATGGAAAGCCTTGTTTCCATGGACCTTGCTATTTGCAGCACTTATTACTAGCTTTTTACATTTGTGTTAGACAAAGGTTACATACTCTTTTTCAGGAGGAAAAGGTTAAAAATAAAAGCAAAAAATTCACACATGTATAATTTTTTGAAAATTATTCATGATTCTTCCACCTAAAAATATGGTTAAAATTCTGAGTTCATCTTTCCAGACTTTTTTCTATACCTGTATATACATTGTTTTGTAACCTGTTTTTTTTTTTGTTTGTTGTTGAGACAGAGTCCCACCCTATTCCCTGAGCAGAGTACAATGGTTTCATAGCTCACTGCAACCTCAGACTTGGGCTGTGAGCATCCTGCTGTCTCAGCCTCCAGAAGCTGCTGGAATTACACATGCTTGCCATGAGGCCTGGCTGGGTTTTTCCATTTGTTTAGGAGTCAGGGTCTCACTCTCGCTCAGGCAAGTCTCAAACTCCTGAGCTCAAGCAGTTCTCCCTCCTCAGCTTCCCCCAGTGCAGGGATTACTGGTGTGAGCCACCACACAGGTCTTGTAACCTGTTTTTTAATTGGGAAAATCTTATTTTCTTTATAATTAAAATTTCTATGCTTTTATATAGTATTGTATAGCTATGCCATAATTCAGTCAGCTCCCCATTGGACATTTTGATTGTTTCTTTTTTTTTCTTGTTTCTTTTTTTTTTTTTTTTTTTTTGTGATGGTCTCAGTATTTCACCCACATTAGCGCTCCATGGTGTCACAGTTCAAAGCAACCTAAAAATCCTGGGCACAAGCAAGTCTCTTGCCTCAGCCTCCCTATTAGCTGGGACTACAGACACCTGCCACAACGCTCGGGTATTTTTTGTTGAAGTTATTACTGTTTAGCTGGCCTGGGCCATGTTCAAACCTGCAAGCCTCAGTGCATGTGGCTGGCACTGG
>CAUYON010065950.1:0-10452 GCA_963573935.1 Arctocebus calabarensis | reverse complement strand
GTGTGAACCTGGCCCCAGCCAAACTGCAACAACAACAAAAATAGCCTGGAGTTATGACAGGAGCCTGTAGTCCCAGCAGCTTTGGAGGCTGAGGCAAGAGAATCACCTAAGCCCAAGAGCAGGAGGTTGCTGTGAGCTGTGACACTACAACACTCTGCTGAGGGCGACAAAATGAGACTCTGTCTCTACAAAAAAAAAAAAAAAAAAAAAAAGAACAAATGACCCTAACAGACATTTGCAGAGCATTCTATCCAAGAACTGCAGAATATCCATTCTTGTCAGTAGCACATTGGACATTTTCCAAGATAGATCATATGTTAGCCCACAAAACAAGTCTCAATAAATTTAGAAAAATTGAAATCATTCCATACGTCTTTTCAGATGAGTGTGAAATAAAACTAGAAATCAATTCCAAGAGGAATTCTCAAATCTACACAAAGTCATGAAAATTAAACAACTTGCTGCTGAACAATCCTTGGGTCAATGACAAAATTAAGATAGAAATCAAATGATTTAGTAACAATGGAGTGATCCTGCCGGAGTCTGATCTGGGAGAGACACCTCCCCAACTCTGAGGACAGTCATAGGCAACAGTGAAAAATAATCATGAGGTGGAATCAACAGAAAAACTCGGGCAATATGAATAATCAGAGTAGATCAACTCCCCCAAGGAAAGACAAGGTAGATATAGCACAAGATCTCAAAAATATTAAAGTCCCAAATCTTGTGGATGTGGAGAAAAGAGAACACTTGTACACTGCTGGTAGATTTGAAAAGTGATACAACCTTTTTGGAATGAAATATGGAGAATGTTTAAAGAACTAAGTCAACCTTTCATTTGATTGTGGAATTCATTTCTAGGTATCTACTCAGAACAAAAATCATTTTACCAGAAAGACATTTATATAAGAATGCTTATTCCAGCCCAATTCATAATTGCCAAGTTGTAGAAACAACTCAAATGCTCATTAACCCGTGAGTGGATTAACAAACCGTGCCATATGTATACCATGGAATACTGTTCAGCCATAAGAAAATATGAAGAATTCACACCTTTTATGTTTACCTGGATAGAGTTGAAACTCATTCTTCTTAGTAAAGTATATGAAGGATGTAAAAAAATTCAGTCTACTCAATACTAATATGAAACCAATATATAAACAATTACACAACCAGAGGAACAAAAACCCCACAAATATAGTCTAGCAAAGTATAGGGGAGAAAAGGGAGAGAGAAGGAGGAGTGTGATTGCTGGCAGGACAGAGGGCAATTGATGGAATCTCACTTAATGTACACAATGTGAGGGTGCTCAACATTCCCCCGGCAGAAGTACTCTACATCTTCTACTTTACCTTGAAAATGAGAACAAAGTGACCTAAATATTTTCACCCAGATATTAATTCAAAATAAAAAAATGTTTATTTGGGAAGCAATTCAAATAAATAAGTAAATAAAGAGGGTGAGGTAGAAAAATCTTTGGAGCCAAGAAGTTTGAGATTATAGTAAGCTATGATTGGTTCACTACACTACAGTCTGAGCAACATAGCAAGATCTTAACTCTGAAAATTGAAAGAAAAATAAGTAGAACAAGTAATGAGATTGAATTATTTGTAGCATATATATTTTTAAATATTGTACACAAAGATAAGCTCAACCTAGAGAGGGTCACTGGAAAATTCTATCAAACATTTAAACAATTAATAACTATCCTCTGAAAAATTCTGAAAAAAATAATGAAAGAGGTACTGCTATTAAAAAAATAAAATTAAACAGCAGTGCCTGTGGCTCAAAGGAGTAGGGAGCTGGCACCATATACTGGAAGTAGTGGGTTCAAACCCAGCCCCAGCCAAAACCTGCAAAAATAAATAAATAAATAAATAAAGTTAAATTAAAACATAACTATGTACTATATTATTGTATCTATACGACTGGAAATGATTATAAATAAAGGTTCATAAAACACACCAGTAATTGCCAGGGAGTAAATATCAGGCAAGGGACAATAAATAGGTAGCATGAGGAAAGATATTTGAGGTAATATTACTCTTCCAAATTTTGATTATGGCAAAGAACAATAAATAGGTAGCATGAAGAAAGATATTTGAGGTAATATTAATCTTCCAAATTTTGATTATTACAGGTCTTATGCATTGTTTTTCAAAATTTATTTTTATTTCAATAGATTAAGATGTTACAAGTGTTTTCTGTTACATGGATGAATTGTATACTGTGTAAGTCAGAGATGTTAATGTACTCATCACCAAATAGTGTAAAGTGAACCTGAGTGGTAATTTTTATCACTCATTCCCTTCCTACCCTACCCCCTTCTTACTTTCCAATATCCATTACACTATTTGGACCATTATTTAGCTCCCATTTATAAATTAGGACATGAGGGATTTGTTTTTCTATTCCTGAAATACTTCACTTAAGATAAGGCCTTCCGGTTTCATCCAAGTTGCTACAAAAGATACTTTATTTCTTTTTATAGCTAAGTAGTTCTCCATTGCGTGCATGCACATGAACATACGTATCACATTTTATTTATTCACTTATCAGTTGATGAGCACTTATGTTGATTCCATACCTTTGCAATTTGTGAATTGTGCTGTGATAAACATTTGGTTACAACTGTTTTTTTTTTTTTTTTTTTTGATATAAGATTATTTTGCCTTTGAGTAGAACCCTACTTGTGAGATTGCTGGATCAAATGGTAAGTATACTTTTACTTCTTTGAGGAATCCTCAATCATCATACGTTTTTTCCATAGAGGATGCAATGATTTACATTTCCACAAATAAATGTTACCTTTTCACTGTATCCATGCCAATATCAATTATTTTTTGAAATTGATTGCTATTTTCATTCCACTGTTCTCTGAGAAGTTATATGGTGTCATTTTGATATTTTAAAACTTGCTGAGACTTGTTTTTGTCAATGATATAATCTATTTTGGAAAATATTGCATATGTTAATGAGAAGAAAGTACATTCTTTAGTTTTCAGGTAGAATGAACTGTAGATAATGTTAACATTATTTATTCTAGAGTCTAATTTAATTTCAGCATTTTTTTGTTGATTTGCTGCCTCAATGATGTTTCTATTTCTGTCAGTGAAGTGTAGAATTACTAGGATCCTATTATATTGTTCTTTATCATGTTCCTTAATTCTAATACAGTTGTTTGTTGATTATTGGATATCCTGTGTTAGTTGCATCTATATTTAGGGCTGTTATATATTTACACTGAAGTGCCCCCTTTATCACTGCATAAAGTGTGTGTTAGTCTTTTTTTTTTTATTCTAACATGAGAATAGCTACTCCTGCTAGATTTTGATTTCCATTTGCATGAAATTGTTTTTTCTTTTTTTGGGGGGGATCAGTTTTTTTTATTATTAAATCATAGCTGTGTACATTAATGCATTTATGGGGTATAATGTGCTGGGTTTATATACAATTTGAAATACTTTCATCAAACTTGTTAACAGAATTCACTGCACTTTCTTAATTATTGTGTTAAGACATTTATACTCTACACTTAGTAGATTTGACATGTACCCTTGTAAACTACATGATAGGTGTGTTCTGACCTATTACCCTCCCTTCACTCATCCTCCCCAGACTGCTCACCTCCCCCTCCTCTTTCCTCTTCATCTTGGGCTGTAGTTGGGTTATAGCTTTCATGTGGATGTGTGGGTGCTTATAAACTAGTTTCATAGTAGAGCTGAGTACACTGAATATTTTTCCTCCATTCTTGAGATACTTTGCTAAGGAGAATGTGTTCCAGCTCCATCCATGCAAACATAAAAGAGGTAAAGTCTCCATTATTTGTATAAGACTGCATAATATTCCATGGTGTACATATCCCACAATTTATTAATCCATTCTTTGGTAGATGGGCACTTGGGCTACTGCCATGGTGCAGCAATTATGAATCGGGCTGCAATACACATTCTGGTGCAAATATCTTTGTTATAACGTGATTTTTGGTCTTCTGGATATATACCTAGTAGAGGAATTGCAGGTCGATGAAAGGCAAGTCTATTTTTAGATCCCTAAGTGATCTCCAAAATTCTTTCCAAAAGGAATGCATTACTTTGCATTCCCACCAGCAGTGCAGAAGTGTTCCCTTTTCTCCACATTCATGCCAACATCTATAGTTTTGAGTTTTTGTGATGTAGGCTAATCTTACTAGAGTTAGATGATATCTCAAAGTGGGTTTGATTTGTATTTCTCTGATGATTAAGAAAGATGAGCATTTTTTCATGGGTCTATGGGCCATTTGCTTGTCTTCTTCAGAAAAGTTTCCATTCAAATCCCTTGCCCACAATGAGATGGGATCACTTGTTCTTTTCTTCCTAGTACATTTGAGTTCTCTGTGGATTCTGGCTATCAAACCTTTGTCAGAGATATAACCTGCAAATATCTTCTCCTATTCTGAGGGCTATCTGTTTGCTTTACATACTGTGTTCTTGGCTGTACAGAAGCTTTAGTTTTATTAGGTCCCAGTAATGTATTTTTGGTGTTGCTTCAATTGCTCAGGGGAGCTCCTCATAAAATATTCTCCCAGGCTGATTTCTTCAAGTGTTTTCCATGCACACTCTTCTAGTACTTTTATATTTTCATGTCTTGAGTTTAAATCTTTTATTCAGTGAGAATCTCTCTTTGGTGAAAGGTGTTGTTTAGTTTCAGTCTTCTAAAGGGCGACAGCCAGATCTCCCAATACTATTTGTTAAATATGAAGTCTTTTCCCCACTGAATGTTTTTGATAGACTTATGAAAGATCAAATGACAATAAGTAGTTCCTAGAGAGGACTCAGCAACATAATGGGGCATCTCAAGCAAGTGGAAAAGGAAAAACATTCCAACCCCAAACTCAGCAGAAGAAAATAAATAACCAAAATTAGAGAAGAATTAAATGAAATCGAAAACAAAAGAATCATTCAAAGGATCAATGAATCAAAAAGTTGGATTTGAAAAGTTTAACAAAATTAACTAACCTTTGGATAGCCTAACCAGAAATAAAAAAATGAAAATCCCTTATTTCATCAATTAAACAAATGACAAAGGCAAAATAAGAACAGACACCTTAGAAATTCAAGCAATTTGTAATGAATACTACAAAAAACTCTATTCCCATAAATATGAAAATCTGAAAGAAGTTGAACAATACTTGGAAGCACATCATCTTCCTAAATTTAGCCAGAAAGAATTAGAAGTGTTGAACAGACCTATATCAAGTATTGAAATAGCATCAACTATACGAAATCTCCCAAAAAAGAAGAGTCTGGGACCAGATGGCTTCACATCAGAATTCTACCAAACCTTTAAAGAGGAGTTAGTACCTATATTACATCACCTTTTCTAAAGCATAGAAAAAGAAAGAGTACTTCCCCACACATTTTATGAAGCAAATATCACCATGACCCCCAAACCAGGAAAAGACCCAAGAAAAAAAAAGAAAATTATAGACCAATATATTTAATGAATATAGATGCAAAAATATTCAATAAGATCCTAGCAAACAGAATTCAGCAACACCATAACCAAGTTGGTGTCAATGATGGTTCAATATATGGAAATCTATAAATATAATACATCACAAAAAAAAAAACCAAATTATTCTTTCAAATGCAAAAGCCATATGATTTTCTGAAATCAATTCAGAAAAAGCTTTTGATAATATCCAGCATCCTTTTATGATCAAAACACTTAAGAAAATAGGTATAGAAGGGACATTTCTTAAATGGAATTATTTTTTCTACAACTTTACCTTGAGTCTATGGATGTTTTGGCTAGTTACTGCTTTTCTTGGAGATATATTTTGCCTTTATATTTTATCTGTTCCACCATTCTGGTATATCTTTTATGTGAGGCTTTTGGACAGTTTATATTTAATGTTAATATGTGAGATACTGTTCAACTTGTTGATTGCTACCAGGTTGCTTTGTTTTCTTTCATTACCATTTTATAAAAGTGGTGAGTTTTTATTTTTTTATTTTTATTTTTATTTTTTGACACTGTAGGCTATCAATTGTTCTGCTAAATATACAGAACACTTTTAAGAATTTCTTGTACAGAATGTCTAGTGGTGACAAAGTCCCTTGGTGTTTACTTGCCTAGAAATTACTTTATTTCTCCTTCATTTATGAAACATTGTTTTGTAGGATAAATAATTTTTAGCTGACAGCTATTATTTTTAGGAAGAGTAAAGTTAGGAACCCATTCTTTTCTTATAAGTTTTGCTTTCAGAAATATGCTGGCGGACTGGTGTGTTTTCATTATCATTTGTTCTATGTGTGTATGTATCTCACAGCATGTAGTGTGTTCTATTTAACTTTGAATTGGGCAGTCTGAGGGTTATATATCTTGGAGATGTCCTGTTTGCAATTAATCTACATGAGTTTGATACCCTTTTTAAACCTGGATGTCTAAATCTCCAGCATGACCAGTGAAAATTTTTTTCCGGTCTACTTCAAGGAAATTTCCCATGATTTTTCCTTTTTTTTTTCTCCCTCAGGGATACATAGAATTCTTATGTTCAGTAGTCTTACATAGTCTAATATTTCTCAAAGGCTTTAATCTTTTTTATTTTTTTTCTTTATCTTTTACTGACTGGGTTAATTCAAAGGCCTCATTGTCAAGCTCTCACAATTTCTTCTGCCCTATGTTTTTAAAACTCCCCACTGTATTGTGGACTCCCATAAATGTTTCTTTTATTTCCAGAAGTTCTGTTTTTCTTTGTAAACTATCTATCTCACTAATGAAGTTTTTATTCCTCTTTAGAATTTTTATTTGTGTTAGTTTCCACCTTTCTCATTTATCCCATTAAGCTTCTTTTCAATATATATTTTAAATTTAATATCCAACATTTGAAGAATTTCTTTTTGGTTTGGAATCCATTCTTGGGAAGAAGTGTGATTCTAGGGTGGATTTGAAACAACTTGACTTTTCAAGTTGCCAAAAGTTTTATGCTTGTTTATTTTCATCTGGAACCTTTTCTATCAGTATAAAATCTATAACTTTGTCATTTAAAAGTTATTCTCTTCTAGGAATTCGAATTCTCGATGTAAACAGGTACAGATGTGCTCCCTTTCTTCTTTTGCAAGTAAATACCTACCACCATGGTGTTGCTGGCAATTTTGGCTATTTGGACCTCACACTCTTATCTAGGTGTTTGTGGTGGTGGAATAAGTTAGGCAATACCTAGTTATCTGGAGGAAACGTTTGAATCCAGGGATTACCAGACTGAGATAAAGGGGGGAAACTTCATCTATAGCTTTCCTGGGTTCAACTACTTGCTGTGATAATGAGGGGTGAGGTGTTCTCCTACTCCAGCAGAATGTTCAAGCAGAAAAAGAATGAATACAATGTGAACCTGTGACAAAAGGAGTGGGCTTCTCTTGATGAAATTAGCAGGGGTGTGTAGCTGTGAGACACACAAGCCACTCAGATATTCTTCTCTTGGCAATAACAGCAGCCTCTGTCCTTTGGAGAGCAAAAGCACCCCAATCTTCAAATCTCACTTTGACTAGCTGTTTCAAGTGTGGTGGAGGCACATCAACCCACAATGTGTGGGACTATCAGACTGGGTGTAGGCTGTGGTTGAAACGCTCTAGTGTGGTAAGGTGGCAGGTGCGATTCTATTAGGGACTTTCCACTAGAGAACATAGGCGTCTCACATAAGACAGACAGATTTCTGGTTAGGGTGAATATTGCTAGCATTCCCTGTTTCTTTTTAGTTCAATGAATGTGAACCTCAAGCTTCATGGAACCCTAAGGTTAATAGACATTCTGACAGAGGGGTAGTAGCTGTTCCCAGGTTCTCTGACTTAGTCTTCCGCTGTAGAACACTTGCTAGGACCAAGTGAAACAGCATTTTGATTGTGGCTGCCTGTGTGGCAGTGGGAAGGAGTTGAGGAGTAGAAATCCCCTTAGAGTGTGACTTGTCTCCACTAGGGGGTGTGCAGAGAACTTTACATCATTAGCCTGGGCTCTCTAGTATAGCAGAGTGTGGTCCATTTTACCCTAAAATTTGCTCCTGGAACTTCCCAATCCCCTTGAAACAGCCCACCTACTCCAAAAACAGTGACTACTCTGTGTCTCCCATTCTTTTCTGATTGTCAAAGTCTGAGTGGATCCTCAGGAGTGTTCATGTGGGATCCATTGAAAGGGAGAGTGAGGGGCTGTGGACTTCCCCAGTTTGATTGAGGCACCTTATATGTGCACGGCTATATGTAACCTGCTGTCTCAACTCAAGTCCGTGGTGAGGGGAAGTGACTTTACAGTACAGCCTGCAGCTTGGTGCTCTGCTCCCAAACTCTCATTTTGCCAATGGCAGCATCACCTGAATTTGTCAGGGCAGAGTGGCTTTCTGACAGATTGGGAGCTGAAAGACTGCCACAGATGTGGAACAAAGAAAATTAACCACACCCACCTATCGTTTCCACCAGGATTTGTATCTCTGAGGGATTTATCTCTGCCAAAATTTTGCTAATTCTTGTTCTGCGTCACCAGTTCTTCCTGTGGGTAATGGTAGGTTGTGGCTCTTTTCTCTATAGTTCATTTAGCATATGCCTTCTCACCTGAAAGTTCTTCATATATTTGGTACAATCTGGTGACTGATATTTGTCCATCTTGCCCCTTTACTCTTCATGCATATTTCATCATGCATAAGAGTACACAAAAAGAAGAGTTTGAATATATAAATTTTAAAAAATAATGTAAAATATTGTGGTATAAAATAAAGACTAAAAAGAAAAAAATCAAATATATAAACTATTAAATCAACTTTTAATACTACAGGTAATATCATTAAAATGTTTGAGATCACTATAAAAAATACATTCTTCAGAGCATAGCAGTGGCATAGAATTAAAGGCTGATATGAGTAAAAATCTAATGTATGTAAAAGTGTATCAGAATATTTTTTTCTGGATATGCTATATTTATTTTGAGATAAATATTTCTGTGTATATGAGTAAATGTTTATAATTGTTATAATGAAATTTATTTGATACAAAATGCAGAATAATTTTTTCCAAGTCTTGAAAATAGGATGCTAGTATTTTAATAGGGATGGCATTGAATTGGTAGATTGCTCTGGGTAGTATAGACATTTTAACAATGTTGATTCTTCCCAGCCATGAGCATGGTATGTTCTTCCATTTGTTAAAGTCCTCTGCTGTTTCCTTTCTTAGGATTTCATAATTTCCTTTATAGAAGTCCTTCACCTCTTTTGTTAAATATATTCCTAGGTATTTCTATTTCTTTTTTTTTGGGGGGGGGCTGTGGTGAAGTGAGTTGTGTCCTTAATTAGCCTGTCATATTGACTGTTACTGGCATATATAAATGCAATTGACTTGTGATTCTGTTTTTTGTATTGAACCAGAAAAAGACCCTGTGTAGATAAGGCAGTTCTTAGTAATAAAAACAAAGGCAGAGGCATCACTATACCAGCTTTTAGGCTATACTACAAGGCCATAATGCTCAGTACAGCATGGTACTGGCACAAAAATAGAGACATAGACATTTGGAATCAAATGGAAAACCAGGAAATGAAACCAACAACTTATAACCACCTAATCTTTGATAAACTAAACAAGAACGTACACTGGGAGAAAGACTCCCTATTCAATAAATGGTGCTGGGAGAACTGTATATCCACATGTAAAAGACTGAAACTGGACCCACACTTTTCTCCACCCAGTAAAATTGATTCAAGATGGATAAAAGACTTAAATTTAAGGTATGAGATGATAAAAATCCTCAAAAAAAGAATAGGAAAAACACTGGAAGATATCAGCCTGGGGAAAAACTTTATGAAGAAGAATGCCTTGGCAACTGCAACAACAACAAAAATAAACAAATGGTATTTAATTAAACTGAAAAGCTTCTGTACAGCCAAGGATATAACCACCAAAGCAAATAGACAAACTACCCAATGGGAAAGGATATTTGCGTATTTTGAATCAGACAAAAGCTTAATACCCAGGATCTATAGAGAACTCAAATTAATCCACATGAAAAAAGCCAACAATCCCATACATCAATGGAGAAGAGAGATGAACAGAACCTTCTCTAAAGACGACAGATGAGTGGCTAGCAAACATGAGAAACTGCTCATCATCCCTAATTGTTAGAGAAATGCAAATTAAAACCACCCTGAGATGTCTTCTAGCCCCAGCGAGAACGGCCCATATCACAAAATCTCAAAACTGCAGATGCTGACATGGATGTGGAGAGAAAGGAACACTTTTATTTATTTTTTTAATTTTTATTAAATTATAATTGTGTACATTGATGCAATCATGGGGCACAATGTGCTGACTTTATATATATTCTGAAATATTTTCATTGAACTATTTAACATAGCCTTCATGGCCTTTTAATCACTATATGAAAACATTTATATTCTACATTTAGTAATTTTCACCTGTACCCTTCTAAGATGCA
>CAUYON010065949.1:0-13552 GCA_963573935.1 Arctocebus calabarensis | reverse complement strand
CAAGCTTTCACCCTGGATAGAGTGCTGTGGCATCACAGCTCACAGCAACCTCCAATTCCTGGGCTCAAGCGAGTCTCTTGCCTCTGCCTCCCAAGTAGCTGGGACCACAGGCGCCCGCCACAACGCCCGGCCATTTTTTGGTTACAGACGTCATTGTTGTTTGGTGGGCCCAGGCTGGATTCAAACCCGCCACCTTAGGTGTACATGGCTGGCGCCTTAGCCTGCTGAGCCATAGGCGCCGAGCCCAGAGTAGGTTCTTGATATTAGTTCTTTTTCCCTTCCTAATAACTTTCGTAGGACTAAATGATTATGTAGGGTCTCTCACCTTTTATAAAGATTGATAATCAGTTTTGGTATGGATCTGGACTTAGTAATCTTTACCATTTTAGGAATAAATCTATACTCATTAGGGAAATCTTAAACTTTAAAACTTCCATTGCATTTCACTATAAAATTATTTTTTAAATGACAGTTATACTTTTACCTTCTTTGTATTTTTTTTTTTTCTTTTTTGGAGACAGAGCCTCACTCAGTCACCCTAGGGTTGAGTGCTGTGTTGTCATAGCTCACAGTAACCTCAAACTCTTGAGCTCAAGTGATTGTTTTGACTCAGCCTCCCAAGCAATTGGCACTATAGGTGCCCAAAACAACACCCGGCTATTTGTTAGAGAGGGTATATCACTCTTGCTCAGGGTGGTCTTGAACTCCTGAGCTGAAGCAGTCTGCTCCATCTTGGCTTCCCAAGTACCAGGATTAAAGGTGTGAGCCGCCACACCTGGCCCTACTTTTACCTTTTGTTTTTGACAGATTCTCACTTTGTCACCCTTGGTAGAGTGCTATGGTGTTACAGCTCACAGCAACCTCAAACTCTTGGGCTCAAGCCATTTTCTTGCCTCAGCCTTCCAAGTAGCTGGGACTACATGCACCCACCATAATTCTCAGCTATTTTTGTTTGTTTGTTTTTGTTGCAATTGTCATTGTTTTTAGCTGGCCTGGACCAAATTTAAACCTGCCAGCCTAGGTGTATGTGGCTGGTGACCCACCTACTGACCTACAGGCACCTCTTTTACCTTCTTAAAAGCAAGAGGTTATTTAAGTGTGCTTTTAGAAGTTCTGGGAGCTATAATATAGTTTGGTTTACTTTATGAGCCATTGTTAGGAATAAGTTTTAAGATTTCAGATCTTTTTTTTTTTTATTTATTTGAGACAGAGCCTCAAGCTGTCACCCTGGGTAGAGTGCAGTGGCATCACAGCTCACAGCAACCTCCAACTCCTGGGCTCAAGCAAGTCTCCTGCCTCCGCCTCCTAAGTAGCTGGTACTACAGGCGCCAGCCACAAAACCTGGCTGTTTTTTTGCTTGTAGCTTTTATTGTTGTTTGGCAGGCCCGGGCTGGATTCGAACCTGCCAGCTCAGGTGTATGTGGTTGGCGCCTTAGCCAATTGAGCCACAGGTGCTGAGCCAAGATTTCAGATCTTAAGAAAACAATGAGGCTCAGCACCTGTGGCTCAAGCGGCTAAAGGGCCAGCCAGGTACACCTGAGCTGATGGGTTCAAATCCAGCTTGGGCCCGCCAAACAAAAAATAGCTGGGCGTTGTGGCAGGCATTGTAGTCCCAGCTACTTGGGAGGTGGAGGCAGGAGAAACGCTTGAGCCCAAGAGTTGGAGGTTGCTGTGAACTGATGCCACAGCACTCTACGTGGGGCGAAAACTTGAGGTTCTGTCTCAAAAAAAAAAAATAAAGAATTTCAATCTGGCTACAAGTGGAGAATAGTTTGGAATGGGGAAGAGAAGATGTTGGGAAGCTAACTCTTCAGCAAGAATGATAGAGGAGGTTACTGTATGGTAGGGAGAGTAGTAGAAGAGATACAATAATGAAAGAGATTCATAGGCTGGATTTTGTTCATCTTTAATTCAACAATATATACTAAGTATGGCTCAGCGCCTGTGGCTCAGTGGGCTAAAGCGCCAGCCACGTACACCTGAGCTGGCGTGTTCGAATCCAGCCTGGGCCTGCCAAACAACAGTGATGGCTGCAACAACAACAAAAAATGGCCAGGCGTTGTGGCAGGTGCCTATAGTCCCAGCTACTTGGGAGGCAGAGGCAAGAGACTCGCTTGAGCCCAGGAATTGAAGATTGCTGTGAGCTGTGATGCCACAGTACACTATGAGTGACAGCTTAAGGCTCTGTCTCAAAAAAAAAAAAAACAGTATATACTAAGTAGTTTCTTTGTTGTGAACATATCTGGGAAAGGAAAAAAAAAATAGTGAAGGATAACTTCCAAGTGTCTAGTATATAAATGTTGGTACTACTTGTTGAGAGGGAACTGGAGAAAGACTTATCTGAGCCCCTGAAAAGCCCAACCATGATGAGGAACCTTGGAGCAGGAGCCATTGTCATCTATGTAAATAAAGTTATTGATATCTAAAAAACACTCTAGACTTAATCTGATGAATTAGTCATTGTTTTTCATACCTGTGGTGACAAGTTGAAAGGAAAGGTTCTGTCATTTTGCCTGATCCCAGCACTGTGGGAGGCTGAGGAGGGAGAATTGCTTGAGCTCAGAGTTCGACACTTGCCTGAACGAGAGTGAGACTCCAACTCCTAAAAAAAAAAAAAATGAAAACCCCAGCTGGGCACTGCGGTGGGCACCTGTAATCCCAGCAGCTTCCAGAGGCTGAGGCACCAGGTTGCCCACAGACAGAGTTTGAGGTTGCAGTGAACTAGGACATCATACGCCATTGCACTCTGCTCAGGGCATAGGATGGAACTCTGTCTCAACAACAACAACAAAAAAAGGTTCTACATTTTGCCAGTTGGTATTTGTTACTTTGTTGTCTATGAATTCAGGTGTACTTGACTAGAAAATAGTTTATTCAACTTTTTTTTTTTTTTTTTTTGTAGAGACAGAGTCTCACTTTATCACCCTTGGTAGAGTGCCATCGCGTCACACAGCTCACAGCTACCTCCAACTCCTGGGCTTAGACGATTCTCTTGCCTCAGCCTTCTGAGTAGCTGGGACTATAGGCACCCACCACAACGCCCAGCTATTTTTCTGTTTTACAGTTCGGCTGAGGCTGGGTTTGAACCTGCCGCCTTCGGTATATATGGTGCCGGCACCCTACTCGATGAGCCACAGGCGCCACCAGTTTATTCAACTTTTAATCAATAAATGTGATAAATTATGAACTTGGAAAATTTTATTCTATGAACCATGTGAAATTATGGAGTATTACATTATTAGTATTGGCCGGGTGTGGTGGCTCACACCTGTAATCCTAGCACCCTAGGAGGATGATGCAGGTGGATTGCTTGAGCTCAGGAGTTTGAGACCAATCTTAGCAAGAGTGAGACCCCATCTCTACTAAAAACAGAAAAATTATAGATGGGCATTGTGGCGGGCACCTGTAGTCCCAGCTATTTGGGAGACGAAGGCAAGTGGATCACTTGAGCTCAAAAATTGGAGGTTGCTGTGAGCTATAATGACACTATGGCACTCTACCCAAGGGGACAGAGTGAAATTCTGTCTCAAAAAAAAAAAAAGTATTAGTGTATAGAAGCAATTTAAACTTTTTTTTTTTTTTGAGACAGAGCCTCAAGATCTCACCCTGGATAGAGTGCTGTGGCATCACAACTCACAGCAACCTCCAATTCCTGGGCTCAAGCGAGTCTCTTGCCTCTGCCTCCAAGTAGCTGGAACTACAGGCACCCGCCACAACGCCCAGCCATTTTTTTTTTTTTGGTTGCAGCCGTCGTTGTTTGGCGAGCCCAGGCTGGATTCAAACCCGCCAGCTCAGGTGTACGTGGCTGGCGCCGAGCCGAAGCAATTTAAACTTACTAGGTTCATCATCACTTACAAATTAATCTTTATTTGAAGCAGCCAAAATGTATTGAGTCCTTGAGTTCTGTGTGCCAGGTGTTTTGCCAAATTTTTACTTATTTATTTATTTTTGCCAAATTTTTTTGCACTTCTTGTCTCTTTAATCTGGACTATTTTTTCATAGACGAGAAAACTGAGGCTTAGAGCAGTTAATTTACTCGAAGTGACAGGCTACTTTGTGACCAAGCCTAGATTCAAGTACCAAGTCTGAGTCTAAAGGCTAGATTGATCACTACACAATCAGCCTAAAATAAAAGTAGTATGTTCTGTTTCTTTACTATTAATTTTTGATTAGGTTTTAAGCATATAATATTTGGGGAAGAATTGCTATATTCAGGTCCAAGGGTTGCTTGTTTTCTTCTAGTCTAAGGGTAATAGTGGCAATTCCCATGACTGAGGCTTATGAATCCTTTATATAGTCCAGTGGGTATTTTTTTATAATCTTACTACTGCTAGTAATGACCCTACATTCTGGCTTGTTTTATATCAGGCTTTCTTCGAGAGTCACCCAGCTCCTTCAGCTGAGCGTACCATTCAGCAGTGTTGTGAAAATATCCTGCTGAATGCTGCTTGGCTAAAGCGAGATGCTGAGAGCATCCACCAGTACCTCCTTCAGCGAAAGGCCTCACCACCCACAGTGTGAACGCTGAGCATGCTGTGCTGTGGTTCTGCTGCTTCACTGCAGGGATGAGGTGGAGCTACTGAACAGCTGATTCGTATGCCAAGAATTTGGAGTCTTCTTTCAAACTAGTGGGGGTTGGACAATGAATGTAGTTAACTGGTTCCTGCTCACACTCCAGAATTAAATTCTATTGAAAAAGGAAAATCAACAATTCAGCAAAAATAAATAAATAAATAAATAATAAAAATGTAAATATGATAGTAATAAAATAGAACATAACGAAACTGTGAAACTTTCTGAAGCCTTGTCAGTGGTTAAAAGTATTTAACACTCTCCTGTTAATGACAGATGTTCTGTTTTTATAACTTACCAAAAGGAAACTAAAGGCTTCTGGGTGAGGAGGATTTTTGTGAAGTGGGTTCTCTAAGCACCCTACAAGCCAAGGGTATTTTCCATTGCTGGGAATGGTTAAATACAAAAGGCCGATAGCTGGTATAACATAGTCAGAGTCTGTGCATAATTCCAAGTGGGTTTTTTTTTTTGGCATGGGGACTGATCGGGAAGATATATTTTCCTGCATAACTCAATCTGTACCAAGGATTGTAGTTTCCTCCTTGCCTTCCCTTCTGTGTGACCCTTTACCCTCCCTCCAAAAAAAGGTTAAAAAAAAAAAAACCCTGTTCTGAGTTTTTTCCTCCCTTTAGTTCAATCCCTAACCCTCACCCCCGATGTCCTTCTTAGAGATAAATAATAAGGAAACACCTTTCAGAGCCACATTAAATAAGAGAAACTAGTATACATTATTTTTTCTTTCTTTCTAAAGATGACTTTTAGAACCCCGAAATACATATAGGTGGGACAATAGATTTCAGAGATCTTTAGCCAGCCCTTTCTGAAGGAGTCCTCTGCTAAAAATGGTTTTAGTTGTCTTACAAGCCAACTATTGAACATCTTTATAACAGTACCATGCTGACTTCTGGTTCATTTTGTGTAAGAAGTCATTGATAACTGCTGCGGGATCTATACATTAGTTGTAACTGGTTTAAAAAAACGAAGACTGTAAGTTTGTGTGTATTACTCTTTGCTTCAATGGTATATCCTACTAAGAAGCCTCACCTATTCAATGAGTTTTAGCTGTAAATCTCATTCCCTTTCTCCTTCCATATCTTTTTTCTTTTCTTGTTCCTTTTCTTTTTCTCTTTAAAAATTTTTTTTGTATTATTAACAGAAATTCATATTTGGTGTGGCTTAACTGTATTTCAGAAGGTCATCAGATTGTGAGACTGCTTCCTTGAAACATTTTTGTGCTATTGTTTTAAAAAAATAATAATTAAAAAACAGTTGGCGTTAATAAAAATGTCAATGTGAAATTGATGTCCCAATTTCTTTCGTTCTCTTTGATAAGAAACTGAAAACTTTAATATCATGCTATAGGATTATACAAAGTTTGCCACCGCAGGAATTTTCAGGTTTAAGAAAATCCAGTTCCTTAACCGGGCGTTGTGGCGGGTGCCTGTAGGCCCAGCTTCTCAGGAGGCTGAGGCAAGAGAATCGCCTAAGCCCAGGAGTTGGAGGTTGCTGTAAGCTGTGATGCCATGGCACTCTACCGAGGGTGACAAAATGAGACTCTGTCTCTAAAAAAAAAATGAAAATCCAGTTCCTGAATGATTAGATTCTAAACAGAAAAACCCTGAGATTCTTTCTATTATAAATTAGTTCTACATTCTGAGTCTCTCAGAGACTCAGGAGTTAACTTGAGACTTAATCAGTGTCATTTTTTTGAGGTGCCCTTGTTCAGATGCCATGCTCAGGGCTACCCTGTAGGCTATCAAGGTATGTGCTTAAGGTACCAGCAAAGCAGGGGCACCAAAGAGGCTGAGAAAAATGCAGCTTTAATTGAAGAACTCACAGAATTTTGCAATCAGAAATTTGGGCAAGAAGTTATTTTGGTTTTGGCATACATGCAATTTTTGTATATGTAATAGTATTAAGTAGGCCAGGCACAATGGCTCACATCTGTAATCCAAATGCTTTGAGAGACTGAGAAAGGTTTGCTTGTGGCCAGGAGCTTAAGACCAACCTGAGCAATGTAATAAGACCCCCTGTCTACAAAAAGTAAATTTAAAACATTAGCCAGGAGTGGTAAAGCACACACCTTTAGTCCTAGGTACTCAGGAGGATCACTTGAACTCAGGAGTTCAAGATACAGTGAGCTATGATCTGCACTCTAACTTGGCTGGCTGTGTTTTAAAAAAAAAAAAAAAAGCGGCTCAGCACCGGTGACTCAAGCAGCTAAGGCACCAGCCACATAACCTGAGCTGGTGGGTTCGAATCCAGCCTGGGCCTGCCAAACAACAATGACAGCTGCAACCAAAAACAGCCAGGCGTTGTGGCGGGCACCTGTAGTTCCAGCTACTTAGGAGGTTGAGGCAGGAGAATTGCTTGAGCCCAGGAGTTGGAGGTTGCTGTGAGCTGTGATGCCATGGCACTCTACTAAGGGTGACAGCTTGAGGCTCTATCTCAAAAAAAAAAAAAAAAGTTTTAATTGCTTTGGGGAAGAAGTGCTGGGTATCTCTCATTTCCTTGCAGAACCACTCTCATGGCAGTCTGGACCCCAAAAAGTGCTGACCTCCATGGACTACATTAACAAGCTTCCCTTGCCTTCCAATTTCAGGTTGTGTTTATCCAATTAGTAATGCTTTAAGAAGATCAAAAAGCATGAGGAAAGGATGGTCAGAGTATTTATTCTCCTGGCTTTTTCACTGCCAGGTCACATCTGTTGTCTGTGGACCTCTACCAAAGATCACGGCTCTTTTTCTTTTTCTTTTTTTTTTTTTTTTGAGACAAAGCCTCAAGCTGTTGTCCTAGGTAGAGTGCCATGGCATCACAGCTCACAGCAACCTCAAACTCTAGGGCTCAAGTGATTATCCTGCCTCTGCCTCCCAAGTAGCTGGGACTATAGGTGCCTGCCACAACACCCGGCTATTCTTTGGTTGGAGCCCACATTGTTTGGCGGGCCGGGGCTGGATTCAAACCCGCCAGCTCAGATGTACGTGGCTGGCTCCTTAGCCACTTGAGCCACAGGCGCCGAGCCAAGATCAAGCTCTTAATAGCCCGCTCTAGCTTCTAGCTCCTACTGTCTGCCTGTTCACATCTAGGGATAGAAAGAACTACTACTTTACTAGCTCTGGCTTACTTTGTCCCATATATCTGGCCTACTCCTGAACATGTCCCATATCCATGGAAATAACTCCTTTATTAAACCTTCATCATTTTGAGCCTGTTCTTGTTCCTTGATTGGTTTGGGTAACAGTCCTGATGCTTTGGGTCTCCAAAGGTCTTATCTGGCCATTTTTGTGTCATATAAATTTTAATAAATTATTGCCTTTCGCATAGCTCCCTATTATAATTAATGTACCCATTTTACAGATAAGGAAGCAGTCTCAGGGCTGGTTCAAGTGCATTGATGTTTACAACTAATTGATCACAACCAGTTATATAGACCTGTGTTCCTTTTACATTCCCACTGCTTCACTTGACTAATCTTAAACAAAAAATCAGGACACAACTGCAAGAGGGACTCTACCTAACAAATTGCAAACATCATAACCTAGTTATTTGTACTCTCACTTTAGTTACTTGTACCCTCACCTTAACCTGAAATGAAAATAAAAAAGGCTTAGAAAAGTTAAGTAAATTAGCCTGGGATCAGTGGCTCTTGCCTTATAATTCTAACACTTTGGGAGGCTGAGGTGGGTGGATTGCTTGAGCTCAAGAGTTTGAGACCAGGCTGAGCAAGAATGAGACCCCTGTCTCTACTAAAAATAGAAAAGTCAGGAGTGGTGCCTGTGGCTCATCGAGTATGGCGCCAGCCCCATGTACCGAAGGTGGCGGGTTCAAACCCGGCCTCGGCCGAACTGCAAAACGGAAAAATAGCCGGGCGTTGTGGTGGGCGCCTGTAGTCCCAGCTACTCGGGAGGCTGAGGCAAGAGAATCACCTAAGGAGTTGGAGATTGCTGTGAGCTGTGTGACGCCACGGCACTCTACCAAGGACAATAAAAGTGAGACTCTGTCTCTACAAAAAAAAAAGAAAGAAAGAAAAACAAACCAGGTGTTGTGGCAGGAGCCGGTAGTTCCAGCTACTCAGGACACTAAGATAAGAGGATGGCTTGAGCCCAAGAGTTTGAAGTAGCTATGATGCTATGGCACTTTACCCAGGGTGACAAAGACTCTATCTCAAAAAAAAATTTTTTAAAAAGGCAAATTAGTTAGTTATTCGGCAAATAACTATCAGAACCAGTGACCAACCCAAACTTGCCATCTCAAAAATGTGTTCTTCCAGGTAATGGTCATGTCTCCACAATTAGACTACACAAGCTTGGTTCCTGTAGGCTAGGATGCCAGCCACATGCAGTGGGGCTGGTGGGATAGAACCCAGCCCAGGCCTGCCAAACAACAATGACAACTGCAACCAAAAAAAATAGCCAGGCATTGTGGCGAATGCCTGTAGTCCCAGCTACTTGGGAGGCTGAGGTGAGAGAATTGCTTAAGCCCAAAAGTTTTGAGGTTGCTGTAAGCTGTGATGCCATAGCACTCTATTGAGGGCAACATAATAAGACTCTGTCTCAAAAAAAAAAAAAAAAAAAAGGACCATATAGTCAGACTGGGCCAGGCAATAGCTTTAAATATACTGAATACTTTTTCCTAATAGTTTTTAGTTAAAATATTACTAGAAATCAGGTTTGAGAACAGCATGATTACATTCCTATAATTCTACCACTCTGAAAGGCCAAGGCAAGAGGATATCTTGAGGCCAGGAGTTGGAGACCAGGTGATCAGGAGATCCTGTCTCTAAAATAGAAAAATTAGGCTCAGCAGCTGTAGTTCAGCGGCTAGGACACCAGCCACATACACCAGAGCTGGTAGGTTCAAACCTAGCCTGGGCCTGCCAAACAACAACGACAGCTACAACCAAAAAAATAGCTGGGGGCAGCACCTGTGGCTCAAAGGAGTAAGGGGCCAGCCCCATATACCAGAGGTGGTGGGTTCAAACCCACCCCTGGCCAAAAACTGCAAAAAATAAAATAAAATAAATAGCCAGGCATTGTGGCGGGCACCTGTAGTTCCCGCTACTTGGGGGGCTGAGGCAAGAGAATCACTTAAGCCCAAGAGTTTAAGGTTGCTGTGAGCTGTGATGGCTGGTACTCTACCAAAGGTGACGATGTAGTGAGACTCTTGTCTCAAAAAATGAAAAAGAAGGCTCGGTGCCTGTGGCTCAGCGGGCTAAGGTGCCAGCCACGTACACCTGAGCTCGCGGGTTTGAATCCAGCCTGGACCTGCCAAACAACAATGGTGGCTGCAACCAAAAAAAGGCGGGGCGTTGTGGTGGGCGCCTGTAGTCCCAGCTACTTGGGAGGCAGAGGCAGGAGACTTGCTTGAGCTCAGGAACTGGAGGTTGCTGTGAGCTGTGATGCCACAGCACTCTATCCAGGGTGACAGCTTGAGGCTCTGTCTCAAAAAATGAAAAAGAATAAAAAAATAAAATAGAAAAATTAATTGGGTGTTGTCGTGCATGCCTGTAGTCCCAGCTACTCAGGAGGCTGGAGCAAGAGGATCGCTTGAGCCAGGAGTTTGAGATTGCTGTGAGCTAGACTGACACCATAGCACTCTATCCCCAGCAACAGAGTGAGACTCTGTCTCAAAAGAAAGAAAAATCAAGGGCGGTGCCTGTGACTCATCAAGTAGGGCACCGGCCCCATATGCCGAAGGTTGCGGGTTCAAACCTAGCCTCACCAGAACTGCAAAACAGAAAAATAGACGGGCGTTGTGGCAGGCGCCTGTAGTCTCAGCTACTTGGGAGGCTGAGGCAAGAGAATTGCTTAAGCCCAGGAGTTAGAGGTTGCTGTGAGCTGTGTGATGCCACGGCGCTCTACCAAGGGCGATAAAGTGAGACTCTGTCTCTACAAAAAAAAAGACAGAAAAATCATATTTGAAAGAAACACAAATGTGTTCATGCTTCTTTGTGTGTGTGTGTGTGTGTTAATGCTTCTTATAGAGAGTTTTACATTATTTTTATTTTATTTTCTTGAGACAGAGCCTCAAGCTGTCGCCCTGGGTAGAGTGCCATGGCATCACAGTTCACAACAACCTCCAATTCCTGGGCTCAAGCAATTCTCTTGCCTCCGCCTCCCAAGTAGCTGGGACTACAGACACCCGCCACAACGCCCAGCTATTTTTTGGTTGCAGCCGTCATTGCTGTTTGGCAGGCCCAGGCTGGATTCGAACCTGCCAGCTCAGGTGTATGTGACTGGCGCCTTAGCTGCTTTAGCCACAGGCGCTGAGCCTACATTGTTTTTGATTAATGAGAATCAGTAAAGCTTTTTGGAATAATGGGTGGTAGGGGGTGAATTCTTGTGATTTGAAAGGATGGATTTCTTGGGAAGCTGAGGCAAGAGAATCACTTAAGCCCAAGAAATGGAGGTCAGTGATATAATGAGACTCTGCGTCAAAAAAAAAGAAAGGATGGATTTCAGGGGGCAAGAAAAATATTTTTCAGTTCAGTGTAATTGGAAATAGAAAATCTTCTATAGCTTTAAGTAGACTCTTCAAATTGTATAACACCAAACCTTTTTTTCTTTTCCTTGAGACAGAGCCTCAAGCTCTCGTCCTGGGTAGAGTGCTGTGTCATCACAGCTCACAGCAACCTCAAACTCTTGGGCCTAAGAGATTCTCTTGCCTTAGCCTCCTGAGTAGCTGGGACTACAGGCGCCTGCCATAACACCTGGCTATTTTTTTGGTTGCACTTGTCATTGTTTGGCAGGCAGGGGCCAGATTTGAACCCACCAGCTCTGGTTCATGTGGCTAGTGCCTTAGCTGCCTGTGCTACAGGCACTACCCCCCAAACCTTTTTTCAAAACTTTTTTTATTTAGGTAGTGCCCATAGCTCAGTGGGTAGGGCTCTGGCCACATACACTGAGCCTGGCCCCAAGCCCGCTAAAACAATAAGGACAACTGCAACAAAAAACATAACTAGGTATTGTGGTGGGTGCGTGTAGTCCCAACTACTTGGGAGGCTGAGGCAAGAGAATCACTTATGCCCAAGAGTTTGAAGTTGCTGTGAGCTGTGACACCAATAGCACTCTACCCAGCTGACAGCTTGAGACTGTGTCTCAAAAAAAAAACAAAACACTTTTTTTATTTAAATAGATTTAGGGGGCACAAGTTTTTTGTTATATGGCTAAATTGCACCATTGAAAAGCCTAGACTTTTAGGCCAGGTAAGGTGGCTCACGTCTGTAATCCTAGCACTCTGGGTATCTGAGGCAGGTAGATCACCTGAACTAAAAAGTTCGAAACCAGCCTGAGCAAGGGCAAGATCTCATCTCTACTAAAAATAGAAAAACTGTGTGTTGTGGTGGGTACCTGTAGTCCCAGCTACTCAGGAGGCTGTGGCAAGAGGATCGCTTGAGCCCAAAAGTTTGAGGTTGCTGTGAGCTGTGATGCCCTGGCACCATTGCGACAGAGTGAGACTCTCTCTCAAATACAACAACGAAGTCTAGGCTTAATATATACCTGTGACCTGAATAGTGTATATTGTACCAAACAGGTAATTTTTCATCCTGTATCCATCCCCCTTCTGAATCTCCAGTGTCCATTAAGTCACTTTTTTTTTTTTTGAGACAGTGTCTCACTGTGTTGCCCTTGGTAGAATGCTGTGGTGTCACAGCGCACAGCAACCTCCAACTCTCGGCTTAAGCAATTTTCTTGTCTCAAAGTAGCTAGGACTACAGGCGCCCGCCACAACACCGGCTATTTTTTTTCCCCCATTGTCGTCATTTTAGCTGGCCTGGGTCAGGTTCCAAAGCACCAGCCTCGGTGTATATGGCTGGTGCCCTACCCACCAAGCTATGGGTGCCACCCCCATTAAGTCGCTCTTTATGACCATACATACCCACTGCTTAGCTCTCACTAGTTCACTTAGAAGAATGGCCTCCAGTTCCAAGTTGGTGCAAGACATTATTTCATTCTTTTTACTCTGGTGTGTCTGTGTGGCTAATTTTTCTTTTGTTTCCTTTGAGACTGTCTCATCCTGTCATCCTTGGTAGAGCTCCATGGTGTCATAGCTCACAGCGACCTCAACCCTTGGGCTCAAGAAGTCCTCTGGCAGGTGGTGCCGGTGGCTCACGGAGTAGGGCACCAGCCCACCTACCCCATAACTGAAAAAAAAAAATGAAGAAAAAAAGAAATCCTCTTGCCTCAGCCTCCTGAGTAGCTAGGACTAGGGACACCTGTCATGATCCCAGCTTTTCTATTTTTAGTAGAGACAAAGTCTTGCTGTTGTGCATGCTGGTCTCAAACTCCTGAACTCAAGCAATCCACCCACCTCAGACTGCCAGAGTATAAGGATTATAGGCTTCAGCCATTGTGTCTAGTCTAATTTTTCTTTCTTTTTTTTTTTTTTTTTGTTTTGGAGACAGAGCCTCAAGCTGTTGCCCTGGGTAGAATGCCATGGCATCACAGCTCACAGCAACCTCCAACTCCTGGGCTTAAGCAATTCTCCTGCCTCCGCCTCCCAAGTAGCTGGGACTACAGGCACCCGCCACAACACCCGGCTATTTTTTGGTTACAGCCGTCACTGTTGCTTGGTGGGCCCAGGCTGGATTCGAACCCACCAGGTCAGGTGTATGTGGCTGGTGCCTTAGCCGCTTGAGCCACAGGCACAGAGCCTAATTTTTCTATTTTTATCTTTTTCTTCATTTTTTGAGACAGAGTCTCACTCTGTCATCCTGGATAGAGTGCTATGATGTCATAGCTTATAGCAAGCTCAACTCTTGTGTTCAAGAGAATCCTCTTGCCTCAGCTTCTCAAGTAGCTGGGTCTACAGGCACCTACCATGATGCTTGGCTAATTTTTCTTTTCTTTTTTTTTTGTAGAGACAGAGTCTCACTTTATCGCCCTGGGTAGAGTGCCGTGGCGTCACACTGCTCACAGCAACCTCCAGCTCTTGGGCTTAAGCGATTCTCTTGCCTCAGCCTCCCTAGTAGCTGGGACTA
>CAUYON010065948.1:0-30740 GCA_963573935.1 Arctocebus calabarensis | reverse complement strand
ACCTCTGCTGAGACTGGCTGCAACCCCAAGAAAGCATGCTTCAGGTACAAAATTCATCTGAAAGGAAGAGTGCCTGTCCCCTCCCCCAAGAAAGCTCTGAGTTTCTTGCTTTTCTGTTTCCTTTCTTTTTATTCTCCTCTTTTGCTCCTGCAAGTTTTCTACAGACAAGCGGTGAACTGTGGAACTCTTGTCTGACCCCACAGAAGAGTGCTGTGGGAAGTGAGGTGTGCTTCCACTGAGTACCCCGGTGTGACTCTGAAAACTCTATTGCTAGGCAGAAAAACTGAACTAAGTTTTCCCCACCATTCTGAACTTACTGTACAACCTTCCCCTCTTACCTGATGAACCAGAAGCCAAACCCCTGCTGAGACTGAGGGAGGAGGTCCCAACACCCCACCCCCGCCTGCTGGAACAAGCGCCCCACCAGGAAAAGACTATGGGAGGGGCTGCAGCGAGTCTCCCTCTCCTCCGGCCAGGGAAGCCGCAGGTGAATGTCTGGCCCTGCACCCCGAGCTTGCCGGGCTTCCGCAGGTCTGCCATCTACTAGAAACTCTTGACGGCGACTGCCAGGCCTCCGCAAGTCTGCCCCCGACCAGGAACTCCTCCCCCGGCGACGGGATGGGTCTCTGCCTGGCACCTACAGGGCCCCTGCAGGCCGGCCCCTGGCCACTAAATCCCCTGGCGACTGCATGGCTCCACGCCCAAGCTTGCAGTGTCCGCAGGCCTGCCTTCTGCCAGGAACTCTGCCTGCAACCACCAGTCCTCCGCAGGACGACCCACGGCCAGAAACGCTCCCAGCAACTGCCTGGCCCTACACCCATGCTTGCCGAGCTTCCATAGGTCCGCCATCTGCTAGAGACTCTGCCCGCGACCACCAGGCCTCTGCAGGTCTGCCCCCAGCCAGTAACTCCCCTGGTGACCATAAAGGCCTCTGCCCATCACCCGCAGGAGCCCTGCAGGTCCACCCCTGGTGAATAAATCCCCTGGGAAACGTGTGGCTCTGCGCACAAGCTTGCAGGGTTTCCGCAGGCCTGCCTTCTACCAGGAACTCTGCCTGCAACCGCCAGGCGTCTGCAGGGCAGCCCACGGCCAGAAACGCACCCCGCAACTGCCCCTGCTTGCAGGGCTTCCACAGGTCCGCCGTCTGCTAGAGACTCTGCCGGCAACTGCCAGGCCTCTCCAGGTCTGTCCCCAGCCAGGAACACCCCCTGCAACCATGCAGGCCGCTGCCAGGCACCCGAGGCCCCGGCAGGTCCGCCCCTGGCAACTAAATCCCCTGGTGACCACGCAGCTCTGCGCCTGAGCTTGCAGGGCTTCCGCAGGCCTGCCTTCTGCCAGGAACTCTGCCTGCAACCGCCAGGCCTCTGCAGGGCGGCCCATGGCCAGAAACGCTCCTGGCAACTGCCTGGCCCTACACCCGTGCTTGCGGACTTCTGCAGATCTGCTGTCTGCTAGAGACTCTGCTGGCAAACGCCAGGCCTCTGCAGGCCTGCCCCCAGCCAGGAACTCCCCCCGTGACCACGCAGGCCTCTGCCCACCACTTACAATGAAGACACGAATTATCAGAACCTCTGGGATACAGCAAAGGCAGGCCTAAGAGGGAAATTTATAGCACTGCACGCCTTCCTCAAGAAAACAGACAGGGAGGAAGTTAACAACTTAATGGGACATCTCAAGCAACTGGAGAAGAAAGAACTTTCCAACCCTAAACCCAGCAGAAGAAAAGAAATAACCAAAATTAGAGCAGAATTAAACAAAATTGAAAACAAACGAATTATAGAACAGATCAATAAATCAAAAAGTTGGTTTTTTGAAAAGGTCAATGAGATAGATAAACCTTTGGCTAACTTAACCAGGAAAAAAAGAGTAAAATCTCTAATTCTTCAAACAGAAATGGTAACGACGAAATAACAACAGACCCCTCAGAAATCCAAAAAATCCTCAATGAATACTACAAGAAACTGTACTCTCAGAAATATGAAACTCTGAAGGAAATTGACCAATACTTGGAAGCATGTCACCTACCAAGACTTAGCCAGAACCAAGTGGAAATGTTAAACAGGCCTATATCAAGTTCTGAAATAGCATCAACAATATCTCCCTAAAAAGAAAAGCCCGGGACCAGATGGCTTCACATCAGAATTCTACCAAACCTTTAAAGAGGAACTAGTACCTATATTACTAAACCTCTTCCAAAATAGGAATACTATAGGAAAAAGTAGGAATACTACCCAATACATTTTATGATGCAAACATCACCTTGATCCCTAAACCAGGGAAAGACCCAACAAGAAAAGAAAATTATAAACCAATATCACTAATGAATATTGATGCAAAAATATTCAACAAGATCCTAGCAAACAGAATCCAGGAACACATCAAACAAATTATACACCATGACCAAGTGGGCCTTATCCCAGGATCTCAAGGCTGGTTCAACATACATAAATCTATAAATGTAATTCAGCATATAAACAAATTAAAAAATAAAGACCATGTGATCTCTCAATTGATGTGGAAAAAGCTTTTGACAATATCCATCATCCCTTCATAATCAGAACACTTAAGAAAATTGGTATAGAAGGAACATTTCTTAAACTGATAGAGGCCATCTACAGCAAACCCACAGTCAATATTGTATTGAATGGAATTGAATTGAAGTCATTTACAGTTAGATTAGGAACCAGGCAAGGGTATCCATTATCTCCTCTGCTCTTCAACATTGTAATGGAAGTTTTAGCCATTGCAATTAAGGAAGAAAAGGCAATCAAGTGTATCCACATAGGGTCAGAAGATATCAAACTTTCACTCTTCACAGATGATATTATTGTATATCTAGAAAACACCAGGGATTCTACTACAAAACTTTGAGAAGTGATCAAGGAATACAGCAGCATCTCAGGCTACAAAGTCAACACCCATAAATCTGTAGCCTTTACATACACCAACAATAGCCAAGTTGAAAAAACAGTCAAGGACACTATTCCTTTCACAGTAGTGCCAAAGAAGATGAAATATTTGGGAGTTTACCTAACAAAGGATGTGAAAGATCTTTAAAAGAGAACTATGAAATTTTAAGAAAAGAAATAGCTGAAAATGTTAACAAATGGAAAAACATACCATGCTCATGATTGGGAAGAATCAATATTATTAAAATGTCTATGCTACCCAAAGCAATATATAATTTTAATGCAATTCCTATTAAAGCTCCATTGTCATATTTTAAAGATCTCAGAAAAATAATACTTTGTTTTATATGGAATCAGAAAAAACCTTGAATAGCCAAGACATTACTCAGTAATAAAAACAAAGCAGGAGGAATCACGCTACCAGACCTGAGACTCTACTATAAATCAATAGTTATCAAAACAGCATGGTACTGGCACAAAAACAGAGAGGTAGATGTTTGGAACAGAATAGAGAACCAAGAGATGAATCCAGCTACTTACCATTACTTGATCTTTGACAAGCCAACTAAAAACATTCAATGGGGAAATACTCTCTATTTAACAAATGGTGCTGGGTGAAGTGGCTAGCGACCTGTAAGAGTCTGAAACTGAACCCACACCTCTCACCATTAACTAAGATAGACTCTCACTGGATAAAAGATTTAAACTTAAGACGTGAAACTATAAAAATTCTAGAAGAAAGTGCAGGGAAAACTCTTGAAGTAATTGGCTTGGGTGAACATTTTATGAGGAGGACTCCCCAGGCAATTGAAGCAGTATCTAAAATATACTACTGGGACCTGATCAAATTAAAAATCTTCTGTACAGCCAAGAATATAGTAAGTTTAGCAAGGAGATAGCCCTCAGAATGGGAGGAAATATTTGCAGGTTATGCATCTGACAAAGGTTTAGTAACCAGAATCCACAGAGAACTCAAACATATTAGCAATAAAAGGACAAGTGATCCCATCTCAGGATGGGCAAAAGACTTGAAGAGAGACTTCTCTAAAGAAGACAGGTGCACAGCTACAGACACATGAAAAAATGCTCACCATCCTTAATCATCAGAGAAATGCAAATCAAAACTACCTTGAGATATCACCTAACTCCAGTAAGATTAGCCCATATGACAACATCCCCAAAGCAAAGATGTTGGCGTGGATGTGGAGAAAAGGGAACACTTCTATACTGCTGGTGGGAATGCACACTAATACGTTCCTTTTGGAAGGATGTTTGGAGAGTACTTAGAAATCTAAAAATGGACCTACCATTTGAGCCTATAATTCCTTTACTTGGCATATACCCAGAAGACCAAAAATCACATTATAACAAAGACATCTGTACCAGAATGTTCATTGCAGCACAATTCATAATTGCTAAGTCATGGAAGAAACCTAAATGCCCATCTATCCACGAATAGATTAATAAATTGTGGTATAGGTATACCATGGAATATTACGCAGCCTTGAAGAAAGATGGAGACTTTACCTCTTTCATGTTTACATGGATGGAGTGGGAACATATTCTTCTTAGCAAAGTATCTCAAGAATGGAAGAAAAAGTATCCAATGTACTCAGCCCTACTATGAAGCTAATTTATAGCTGTCATATGAATGGTATAACGCAACTATAACACAAGTGTATAGGGAAAGGGGCAAGGGTAGGGAGGGGAGAGGGGAGCTTGGAGTGGCAGGAGGGTAATTGGTGGGGCCACACCTACGGTGCATCTTAGGAGGGTACAGTTGAACCTTGCTAAATTCAGAATACAAATGTCTTCATATAATAACGGAGAAATTGCCAGGAAGGCTATGTTAATCAATTTGATGAAAATAGTTAAGATTATATATGAAACCAGCACATTTAATCCTATAATCATACCCCTTGATTGCACTATTGTATAGAGCTATGATTTAATGATAAAGATAATAAAGAAAAAAATTAGTCAAAAAAAAAAAAAGCAATCTTAAGAGGAAATTTTATCACATTAGATCCTATATCCGAGAAATAGAAAGAGAGCACATCAACAAACAAATGAACCTTCCTAAGGAAATGGAAAAAGAAGAACAACCAAATCCCAAAACCAGCAGAAGAAATGAAAAAGCTAAAATTAAATCAGAGATTAATAAAATTGAAAACAAAACAATCATTCACAAAATGAATGAAATGAAAAGTTTGTTCTTAGAAAAAATGAATAAAATCGATAAACATTTGACCAGATTAACTAGAACCAAAAAAGTAAATTTATAATATCCTCAATCAGAAATGATAATGGGGAAATGACAACAAATGTCACAGAAATATAAGAGATTATCTCTGAATACTGCAAGAAACTTCATGCCCCAGAATTGGACAATGTGGAGGAAACGGATCAATATCTGGGATCACACCCTCTATCTATACTTAACCAAGAAGAAAGAGGTCTCTGGAAAAGACCAATTTCAAGCCCTGAGATTGAAGAAACAATTAAAAAAAAAAATATCCAAACAGAAAAATGCCCTGGACCAGATGGCTTCACACCAGAATTCTATCAGACCTTCAAAGGTGTACCTATACCCACACTGCAGAAATTATTCCAAAAAATAGAAAAGGAAGAAATCTTCCCCAACATGTTTGATGAAGGAAACATTACTCTAATACTAAAGCTAGGAAAATACCAAACTAAAGAGGAGAAATACAGATCAATCTCATTAATTAAAATAAAAAAATACTCAATAAAATCTTAGCCAATAGAGTACAGCTACACATTTAAAAATTATCACAATCAAGTAGGCTTTGTCCCAGGGATGCAAACCTGGTTTAATATACACAAGCAAATAAATGTAATTCACCATATCAATAGAAGCAATGATCCTCTCAATAGATGTAGAAAAAGCATTTGATAAAATTCAGTGTCCTTTTCGAAAAAGAACATTTAAGAAATTAGGTATAGGTGGCACATTTCTTATATTGATTTAAGCCATCTATTACAAACCCATAGCTAATAATTTACTAAATGGAGCAAAGCTGAAAGCTTTCCCACTTAGAACTAGAGCCAGACCAGGATATCCTCTATCACCACTACTACTCAACATAGTGCTGGAAGTTCTAGCCAATACAATTAGGCAAGACAAGAAAATAAAGGGCATCCAAATGGGAGCAGAGGAAGTCAAACTCTCCCTCTTTGCTGATGATATGATCTTATACTTAGAGAATCCCAAAGACTCAACCACAAGACTCCTGGAAGTAATCAAGAAGTACAGCAACATCTCAGGGTACAAAATTAATGTCACCAAATCAATATCCTTTATACATGCCAACAACAGCCAGGTTGAGAAGCTAATAAAAGATACAATTTCCTTCAAAGTAGCTTCAAAGAAAATGAAATACCTAGGAATATACCTAACAAAAGAGGTGAAGTGTCTCTTCAAAGAGAATTATGAACCCCTAAGAAAAGAAATAGCGGAAGACATTAACAAATGGAAAAGCATACCATGCTCATGGCTGAGAAGAATCAACATTGTTAAAAAGTATGTACTTCCCAAAGCAATCTATAGATTCAGGGTAATCCTCATCAAAATATCATACTTTGAAGATTTGAAAAAAAATAGTTCCTCATTTTTTATGGAATTAGAAAAGCCCTGTATAGCCAAGGCAATTCTAAGTAATAAAAACAAAACCAGGGGCACCATCCTACCAGACTTTAGGCCATATTTCCAGTCCATAGTGATAGCATGATATTGGCACAAAAATAGAGACGTAGATATCTGGAACTGAATAGAAAACTAAGAGACGAAACTAACATCTGATAGTCACCTGAACTTCAATAAACCAAACAAGATCGTACACTGGATAAAAGAATCCCTGTTCAATAAATGGTGGTGAGAAAGCTGGATAAGCACATGTAAAGGACTAAAACTGGACCCACGCCTTTCATCACTTAGAAGAATTGATTCAAGATGGATAAAAGATTTAAATCTAAGGCATGAAACCATAAAAGTCCTAGAAGAAAGTATGAGAAAAACTCTTGAAGATGTCAGCTTGGGGAAAAAGCATAGAAGAAGACTTCCATGACAATTGCAACAACAAAAACAAACAAATGAGTCTTAATTAAACTGAAAAGCTTCTGCCCAGCCAAAGACACAACAATCAAAACAAATAGACAAACTTCACAATGTGAAAAGCTATTTTCATATTACAAATCTGACAAAGGCTTGATAACTAGGATCTACAGAGAACTCAATCAACAAAAATAGAGTCAAGAAGCCCATCTATCATGGGGCAAGAGATATGAACAGAACCTTCTTTGAGGAAGAAGGATGAATGGCTAACAAACATATGAAAAGTGCTCATCATCCTCAGTCATCAGAGAAATGCAAATCAAAACCACTCTGAGATATCACCTAACCCCAATAAAATTAACACACATCACAATGTTCCAAAACTATAGATGTTGTCATGATGTGGAGAGAGGGGAACACTTTGACACTGTTGGTGGGACTGCAAACTAATATAGCCTCTTTGCAAAGAAGTACAGAGAATCCTCAAAGAATTCAAATTAGATTTCCCATTTGACCCAGCAATCCCACTGCTAGTCATCTACCAGAAAGAAGAAAAAAAATCATTTTATCATAAGGACATATCCACTAGACTGTTCATTGCAACTTAATTTGCAATCACCAAAATGTGGAAACAACCTGAATGCCCACCAATTTAGAAATGGGTTAACAAGCTGAGGTACATGTATAGCATGGAATACTATTCAGCCATTATAAAAGATGGAGACTTTACATATTTTGTATTAACCTGGATAGAGTTGGAATGCATTCCTCTTAGTAAAGTATCACAAGAATGGAGAAGCAAGAATCCAACATACTCAATTCTAATATGAAGCTAGTAGACCACATAAGAAGAAAAATCAAATCAATTCAAGGTGGGGTCAGGGAAACAAGGGAGCTGGGAGAGAGGAGTAGTAGAGGGATATGGGTGTGCTCCAAATTAATGCGGTCAGTGTTTGGGTGTAGGACACAATTATATGAGGGCTTTACTTAACAAATGCAAACAATGTAACCTAATTCATTGTACCCTCAATTAACCTAAAATAATAAAAAAAATGGGCAAATATCCTAATACACATTTCTCAGAAGAAGACATAACAACTCCAAAAACGTATGTGGAAAAATGCTCAACATCTTAGTCATCAGAGAAATGAAAATAAAAAGCACAATGAGATATCATCTCACCCCAGGTAAAATGGCTTTTATCAAAAACACACACACAGACAAAACTAATGTTAGTGAGGACATAGAGAAAGTGAAACCCTCATACATTGTTGGTGGGAGTGTTAATTTGTACAGCCACTATGGAAAATGGTATGGAGATTCCTCAAAATACTAAAAATAGAACTATGACATGATGCAGCAATCCCATTGTTGGGTATATATCCCAAAGAAGGGAAATCAGTACTGAATATCAAAGAGATACTTGCCCTCCCATGTTTATTGCAGCACTTTTCACAATAGCCAAGTTATAGAATGAACCTAAGTGTACAATAATGATGAATGAATAAAGAAAATGTAATATATACATATGTATATATATATACAAACACAATGGAATATTGTTCATTCATAAAATGGATGAAATCTTGCCATTAGCAGCAACATGAATTGAACTAGAGGTTAGTGAAATATGTCACGGACAGATAAATATTACATGTTTTCACTCATATGTGGGAGCTTAAAAAGTATATCTGTTGATGATAAAGAGTAGATTGATGATTACTAGAGGCCAGAAAAGAGGGGAAAGTGGGATGAAAGAGGTTGATTAATGGACACAAAAATATAGGTAGGTAGAAGGAATAAATAAGATGTAGTGTTCAGTACAGTAGTTCAGTAGGGTGACTAGAGTTAATGATTTATTGTGTATTTCAAAATAACTAGAAGACAAGAATTCAAATGTTCCTAACCAAAAGATAAATGTTGAAGGTGTTGGATATCTCAATTTTCCTGTTTGGATCAGTATACATTATATGCATGTATCAAAATATCACATGTATCCCCAAAATTTATATACAACTATTATGTATGAATTTTAAAACTATCATGAAATCTAACCATTAAGTTTGTGAACTTGTTACTGTGTGCTTATGTTGGCAGCACTGTACAAACAACTCTACTGAGTTTCATAACCTTTGTATATCAGTGTCTCACAACTGCGTTCATGTTGACATGTGGCAGTGTCATGCTCAGTGGCATTCATTATTGTTGTGTATTTTGGGGTGCTGTTGTGAGAATATCAGAACTTGATTAGAGCAACAAACATTAAATTTCTTGTTAAATTTGGCAAGAATGGAAGTGAAATCAGAGTCATGTTAGTCCAAGTTTATCAGGGAAATGCTATGAAGTATATGGCAGTGGACAAATGGACTAAATATTTTTCTGAAGGGAGAGAAAATGCCACTGATGGAGAGAGGTCAGGGTGGCCAGTAACAAGCAGAAATAATGAAAATGTTGCAAAAATTTATTGAATTGTGTGTTGAAATCATCAGCTGACTATAAGAAGTATAGCAGGCCAAGTAAATATCAATAGAGATAGAATTAGAAAAATCTTAATTGAAAATCTTGGCATGAGAAAAATGTGTGCAAAAATGGGCTCTTCAATCATGACTGTGCACTAGCTCACATGATACTGTCTTTGAGGGAGGTTTGCCCTCTATATACTCCTGATCTGGCTCCCAATGACTTTTTTCCCAAAAAGATAATGGAAATATTAGAAGGAAGACATTTTGGTGACAGTCAGGACATTAAGGATAATATGACAACAGCTCTGATGGCTATTACAGAAAGAGTTCCAAAATTGCTTTGAAGGGTGGACTAGGTACTATGTCAGTACATAGCTTCCCAAGGTGAGCACATCAAAGGTATCTATAGTGATATTCAGCAATGAACTTTTTCTAGAATAAGTTTGCACACTTAATTGTCAGATTTTTAGACAACCTCCTTTATTGCCTGCTCTTCCTCTGACCATCCCTTAAATATTGGCATTCCCCTAGTACTATAGAAAATCTTAACCCAGTCCTGTAGATTCAATTACTATCTTTATATGAATGAATACATCTCTTGCACCCCACACCATCTAACCAACTTTCTACTGGACATTTACACTTACATGTGTCAGAAGCATGTCAAACACAGCATGCTTAAAGGGAGGGGAGGGGGGAGTATAGGTGGAGAGAGGGCAATTGGTGGGATCACACCTACGGTGCATCTTAGCAGGGTACTGGGGAAACTTATTAAATGTAGAGTATCAATGTCTTTATATAGTGATCAAGAAAATGCCATGAAGGCTAAATGTAACAGTACGATCAAAACATTTCTGAATGTATATGAATCGTGCCCTATGATTGCACCAATGTACAGAATTATGATTCAATAAAAGTATAAAAAAAAAAAAGAAAAGAGACAATCTACAGAATGAAAGAAAAATATTCATGCGCCATATATCCAATAAGTAGAATCTACAAAGAACAAATCAGTAAGAAAAATATCAAACAACTCCATTAAAATGTGGACAAAAGACATAAATTGAAGCTTTTCAAAAGAAGATAAACTAACGGCCGATAAACATATAAAAAAAAAAGTTGAACATCATTAATCATCAGATAAATGCAAAATAAAACCATAATGAGAAGTCACCTAACCCCAGTAAGAACAGCTTTTATCAAAAAATTCACAAAACAACAGATTCTGGCATGGATGAGGGAAGAAAGTAGCACTTATAAACTGTAGGTGGGACTGCAAACTGGTACAACCTCTATGGAAAATAGTATGGATATTTCTCAAATAACTATGAGTAGACCAAACATTTGATCCAGAAATCCCACTACTGAGTATGGTCCCCCCCCAAAAAGAGTCATTTTATCAAAACACACTTGCACTAGAATGTTAATTGCAGCACAAATCACAATCACAAAGTCATGGAATCATCTCAAGTGCCTATCAATTCATGAATTGATTAATAAAATGTGTTACTTGTATACCATGGAGTACTACTCAGGTAGAAAAAAATGAATTCATACCCTTTACAAAAATCTGAATGAAAATGGAGACCATCCTCCTACATAAAGTATCACAAAAGTGGAAAAACAAACACCATATTGACTCACTATTAAATCTGAACTAACCAATAAGTACTCATGTACACAAAAGAGAGAAAAACTCAAAGGAAATCAAGCAGGTGGGAGTAGGGCAGAAAGGATGGGTAAAATCATACCTAATGGATATACTATATGCTATCTAAGTGATGAGCACACTTACAACTTTGACTCAAGCAGTATAAAAACAACCCATGTAACCAAAACATTTGTACCCTTATAAATTCTGAAATTTAAAAAAAAAAGCAGATTTAAGGGAAATTTTATAGGTTTAAATGTCTTAAAAAAAGAGAGACAGAAAGATCACAAATTAATAAACTAATAACACATCTAAATAAATAGATAAATAAATAAATAAAACACAGGGAACTAGAAAATTAAGACCAACTCAAACCCAAATCCAGCAGTACAAAGGAAATACCCAAAGTCAGAGCAGAGTTAAATCAAATCAAAAACAATAAAATAATACAAAAATGAATGAGACAGAAAATCAGTTGTTTAAAAAGCTAAATGAAATAGATAGACTCTTGCCACATTAACCAGAAATGGAATAGATTTGATGTGAATAGTCTCGATCAGAAACTAAAAAGGAGATATTACTATTCAATAAAGGGTGCTGGGAGAACTTGTTAGCCACACGTAGTAGACTGAAATGGGACTCACATCTTTTATCACTTACAAAAGTTGATTCAAGATGGATAAAAGATTCAAATTTAAGGCATGAAATTATAAAAATCTAGAAGAAAGTGTGGGAAAAACTTGTCCTGGGGAAAGATATTACGAAGAAGATTTCAGTGGCAATTGCAACAACAACAAAAATAAACAAATGGGACTTAATTAAACTGAAAGGCTTCCATATAGCTGACAAACAACCTTCAGAATGGGACAAGATATTTGCATGTTATGAATCTGACAAAGGGCTGATAACTAGGATCTATAGAAAACTCAAATTGATCCAAAAAAAGAGCAAACAATCGATCTATTATGGGGCAAGAGACATGAACAGAACTTTCTCTGAGGAAGACAGATGAATGGCTAACAAACATAAAATAAATGCTCATCATCCCTAATCATCAGAGAAATTTAGATCAGAACTACCCTGAAATATCACCTAACCCCAGGAAGACTAGGCCACATCACAAAGTCCCAAAGTTTCAGATGCTGGCATGGATGTGGAGAGGAGGGAACACTTTTAAACTGTTGGTGGGACTGCAAACTAATACAGCTTCTTTGGAGAGAAGTATGGAGAATCCTAAAAAATCTCAAATTAGACCTTCCATTCGACCCCACAATCCCACTACTACGCATCTACCCAGAAGAAAAAAAATTATTTTATGATAAGGACATTTGCACTAGATTGTTTATTGCAGCTCAATTTATAATTGCCAAGATGTGGAAACAACCTAAATGCCCATCAGCTCAAGAATGCATTAACAAACTGTGGTATATGTATACCATGGAACACTATTCAGCCATAAAAAATATGGTGAGTTTACATCTTTTGTATTAACCTTGATGAAATTGAAACACATTCTTCTTAGTAAAGTATCAAAAGAATGGGAAAGCAATTATCCAATGTACTCAATACTAATATGAAGAAAGCAGACAATCTAATGCATGTCTGCAGAATAGAAAAACTCATTTCAACTCAAGTTGAGGGAAAGGAAAATGAGGGAGGGGGAAGAGAAAAGCAAGAGGGGTTTGGAGTGCTCCCTACTTACTGGGCACAATGTAGGGGTGTATGGCACACCTTTCGGATGTAGGACACAACCATAAGAGGGACTGTACCTAACAAACTCAAATATTGTGGCCTGATTGTTTGTACCCTTACATTAACCTGAAATAAAAAATAAATAAATAAATACTACAGTACAAAACAAACAAACAAAAAAGAAATCAAAAGGAGACATTACGGGCGGCTCCTGTGGCTCAGCGAGCAGGGCGCCGGCCTCATATACCGAAGGTGGCGGATTGAAGCCCGGCCTCTGCCGAACTGCAAAAACAAAAAAATAGCTGGGCACTGTGGCGGGCGCCTGTAGTCCCAGCTACTAGGGAGGCTGAGGCAAGAGAATCGCTTAAGCCCAAGAGCTGGAGGTTACTGTGAGCAGTGTGACGCTATGGCACTCTACCCAGGGCGATAAAGTGAGACTCTGTCTCTACAAAAAAAAAAAAAAAAAAAAGGAGCTCTGTGGTAGCCTCTATATGCATGCTGCAACTTCTGAAATCTCACCATCAGCAAATAATGAATTTGCAACAAAACTGACATGGTCCATGTCATTCACATATAAGGAGCATTTATACAAGAAAACCATGCCTGCAGCTGTTCTCAGCCTCCCAGACAGACCATCCCTCCGCTGAGGCCACACATCTGACCTCTACCCTCCATGTACACATGGTCCTATTATGTGTCCCACATCTCACCCACTCAGTCCCCCTCCAGGGGGTTCTTCAGAGGGCTGCCTTGCCTGCCTGTCCTGAAGGGGTTAGGGGCAGGGTAAGTACTGGCAGGGGGAGGGAAGTGGCTCGGAGCCATTATCCTTCTCCCTACAGCTGTCCCCATACCCTGTCATCCTGTCCCTGGAGAACCACTGTGGACTGGAGCAGCAGGCTGTCATGGCTCACCACCTCCGCACCATCCTGGGAGACATGCTGGTGACACAGGCGCTGGAATCTCAGAACCCTGAGGAGCTGCCATCCCCAGAGGTAATGCCCCCCAGACCCCCTCCCAGGTGGAGTCCCTACTTATGCCGCCTCTGTCCCTCACCTCTCTCCGCCTGGATCTTCCCTGCTTCTCCATCATCTGACATCTCCCACCCACTGGTCTTCTCCCCCTGCTTCCCTCTGGTTCTCCATTATTGGCTGTACCCACCCCACCCTCTTACCTGGCCTTCAAGGCCTTCCTTGACCTGGCGGTGGCCCTGCCTGCTCTGTGTCCCTGCCCACACAGTCCCTACAGGGTGAGCCATTCCCCCTACTAGTTGACACTGTTTTCACCTGGAACTTCCTTCATAGTCATCTTTGCTCAACAAATGCCACCTACTTACAATTCCTCCTCAACTTAAACCACCTCTTTCAGGGGCCTTACAAACTTCCTGAGCTCTTTGGCCAGAGGTAGCCTTCCTCCCAACCCCAGAACATTTCTATCTGCCCTCTCAGGATGTTTATCCTTCTTGGACTCCCTGAGAAAACTCTCCTACTCTTGGTCTTTCAAATGTGCAGGGAATGTTGACTCACTTTTGTGTGCAAGGTTGCTTTTTCTTATTAGTATGAAAATAACATCCAAACAGTAAGAAAGAAAATCAGCTGGGCTTGGTGGCTCACGCCTGTAATCCTAGCACTTTGGGAGCCCGAGGCAGGTGGATTGTCTGAGCTCAGGAGTTCGAGACCAGCCTGAGCAAGAGGGGGACCCCATCTCTAAAAACTAGCTGAGTCTGTGGCAGGCACCCGTAGTCCAAGCTACTTGGGAGGCTGAGGCAAAGAGGATTGGTTGTGCCCAGGAATTTGAGATTGTTGTGAGCTATGATGCCACAGCACTCTACTTAGGGCAACAAAATAAGACTCTGTCTCAAAAAAAAAAAAAGAGAGAGAAAGAAAGAAAGAAAAAGAAGAAGTAGCCGTCTTCAACAGTTTGTGTCCTTCCAGAATTTCTCCATGCATATATACCTATCTATATACATAAGTATCTTCTTTTAAATGTTGCCAGAAAGGGTCATGTGATCACATTCTACACTCATTTCTTACATGTCAGTATTTTGAAGAGGGCTCCTTCTCTCCTAGTCCTGAGTTGCCTCATTTATTTTTGTGGCTGCCACGAGTGTTCTGATGAATGGAGGGCAAATCTTACTGTGCCCTATCAATGGCCTCCTAGGCGCCCCTCACTTTTTCCTATTAGAAAAATCCCTCATCTGTGTGTCTCCCTTCCTGCCTTTTGCTCAGTAAAGGGCGAATGAGTGACCAACCTGCTACCCAGGGGTGAGCAACCTTAACCCTTCATATTGGCCTCTGCAGCAGCTGAAGGGCCGGGTCCTGGTGAAGGGGAAGAAGTTGCCAGCTGCTCGGGGTGAGGATGGCCGTACTTTATCAGACCGGGAAGAGGAGGAAGAAGACAAGGAAGAAGAGGAGGCAGAGGCTTCAGAGCAGAGGCGGCTGGTGAGTGCTGCAGGGTGAGTGGGCCAGGGCTTGGTGCCACCGCAGAGCTTGGGGTAGGGAAGGGAAGGAAGGTGAGCTCTAGGGGGCTGGTGCCAGCTGATCCCACTGAGGGTGATCTTCCAGGCCAAGCAGATCTCTCCAGAGCTGTCAGCCCTGGTTGTGTACTGTTGCGCCACACGCCTGCAGATCCTGTGCCCTGTCTCTGTCCAGCCCTGCCAGGTCAGCTCCCTCAGTGAACGCAAGGCCATGAAACTCATTCGAGAGGCAGGTAGGAGCTGCAGCATTGGGCATCCAGGGGCAGGAGGGTGGTGGGGTCTCCTGAGGTTGGTTCAGGAAAGAGATTGGGAAAGCTTTGGAGCTGGCCAGTAAAGAGATCAGTGACCCCAGAGCTGGACCAAGTGTGGGTGGAGGGAAGAGTCATAGGTATGAAGGAGGCCTGCTCTCTGCCCTTTCAAGACTCACAGCTAGTGGTGGGGAGGGCAGAGAGATGAGATGGCCAGTCAGGCCGTAACAGGAGCCATGGGAGTCCAGCCCAAAGGGGTGATATGGGAAAAGGATTCCTGCTTGGAGCAGGTAATGCCTGAGAAGATACATCATGGGAAGTATGAGGAGGAAGGATCCAGGTAAAGAAGAGGGAAGGAAGGGCAGGAGGAACAGGCTGTACGAAGAAGGCCTGTGGGCATGACCTATGGGCAGGGTTCCAGAAACCACAGAGAGGCTGGTAGGGTGTGGGCAGGATGAGTGCCGGGGAATGTCAGCCTGACACCAGGCTGTGTGGCTGGAGGAGTCAGGAGGGTAAGGACAGGACAGGGAGCTGGGGATGGGAGTTCAGTCTCTGTTCCCAGGAGGCCACAGGACCTGTTACAGGCAAGGGACCCTACAGGCCTATCACCGTCCTGCCCCAACTCTATTCCAGGCAACAGCTTCGTTAGGCACAATGCCCGGCAGCTGACCCGTGTATACCCGCTGGGCCTGCGGATGAACTCAGCCAACTACAGCCCCCAAGAGATGTGGAACTCGGGTTGTCAGTTGGGTAAGTGACCCCAGGGGAGTTTGGAGGGGGCCCAGAGCCACTCTAGGGGTGGTCTCTGGGCAGCCATGGGAGGCCTCAGCAATGAGGGGGCCACATAGCTTTATAGAACGTGGAAAAATACATTTTTTCCATAGTAACTGTTCCAAAAGCTGCCTGAATTTTGGTGGGGGAAATCAGGTTCCTTTGTTCTTGAGAATATAAAAATCTCATGCTTTTTTAAGAAGGTAGAAATTAAAAACCTCCACTCACATCTGCTCCTGACTCACACAACTTAGTGGCAGTTCTGCTAAATCAACACTGATGAGTGTGGGCTCTGGGACACCCAGGGAATGTGGTCCCTGGGGCACCTATGGAAGCCCCAGGCTTCCTCAGGCCCTGGCTCTGACCCAAGACTAGGCTTGGCCTTGAGAGTGGAGGCTTCTTCAGCATGTCCCATCCCAGCCCCACCCTCCAGCCCTGAGGGATAACAGGGCTAGTGTATAGGTGACAATGAGGGTTAGGGTCCCCTGGTTGCCATGACTCCCCTCCCCATAAGTCATGGTGGGAGCAGGCATCACTAACCAGATAAGTCATGGTGGGAGCAGGCATTATTAACCACACAGGAGGCCCCTGGGCTCTTTGCAGAGAGGAGCTAAGTCTCCTGAACTGAGCAAGAGGAGAAAGCTCTGATTCTGCTGTGTCCACAGTGGCCCTAAACTTCCAGACGCCAGGTTACGAGATGGACCTCAATGCTGGGCGCTTCCTCATCAATGGGCAGTGTGGCTACGTCCTGAAACCTGCCTGCCTAAGGCAGCTGGATACCACCTTTGACCCTGAGTGCCCTGGACCCCCTAGAACCACTCTTACCATCCAGGTCAGCAACCTAGACCATGCCCTAGGCTGGTTCTGCAGAGGCCCTAGAGCTGGTTCTGCAGAGGCCCTTCTGAGGGAAAGAAGACAGGGAAGCCTGGGGGCAGGCTTGGTATGAGGGCAGTCTGAGCCTCAGCCCCGTAAGGGAAGGGCTGGTCTGAGTGTCGATGGTGAGGGTGGGCATGGGCCCCAGCTCCCTTCCTCCCTCCCAGGTGCTGACTGCACAGCAGCTGCCCAAGCTGAACGCAGAGAAGCCACACTCCATTGTGGACCCCCTGGTTCGTGTTGAGATCCATGGGGTGCCTGCAGACTGTGCCCGGAAAGAGACTAGCTACGTGCTCAACAATGGTAGGCAAGGGCCGGGATTGGTAGCTCATGCCTATAATCCTAGCACTATGGGAGGCTGAGGCAGAAGGATTGCTTGAGCTTAGGAGTTACAGACTAGCCTGAGCAAGAGCAAGACTTGTCTCTATTAAAAATAGAAAAATTAACCAGGTGTTGTGGCCAGTGCCTATAGTGCCAGCTACTTGGGAGGCTGTGGCTGGAGGAACACTTGAACCTAAGAGTTTGAGGTTAATGTGAGCTAGGCTGATGCCATGGCACTCTAGCCTGAGTGATTGTCTGGCTCAAAAAAAAAAAAAAAAAGAAGTTAAGGCCAGGTGTGGTGGCTCACACCTGTAATCCTAGCACTCTGGGAGGCCAGTGCAGGTGGATTGCCTGAGCTCACAGGTTTGAGACCAGCCTGAGCCAGAGTGAGACCTCATCTCTAAAAATAGCCAAGCATTGTGGGGGGCACCTATAGTCCCACCTACACAGGAGGCTGAGGCAAGAGAATTGCTTGAACCTAAGGGTTAAAGGTTGCTGTGAACTATGACACCACAGCACTCTACCAAAGATGACAAAAGGAAACTTTAAAAAAACAATGGTGGAGGCTTGGCGCCTGTGGCTCAACGGGCTAAGGCGCCAGCTACGTACACTTGAGCTGGCGGGTTCGAATCCAGCCTGGGCCTGCCAAACAACAATGACGGCTGCAACCAAAAAAATGGCCAGGCATTGTGGCAGGTGCCTGTAGTCCCAGCTACTTGGGAGGTGGAGGCAGGAGACTCGCCTGAGCCCAGGAGTTGGAGGTTGCTGTGAGCTGTGACGCCACAGCTCTATCCAGGGTGACAGCTTGAGGCTCTGTCTCAAAAAAAAAAAAAAAAAACAACGCACTGGTAGGATGGGCAACAGGCAGCAGAGAATGGAGGGAGTGTAGGGCTTGCTGGGCACTGGGCCCTAGGCTCTGACTACCAGGCCTGTGCCCTAGGATTCAACCCTTGCTGGCGGGAGACCCTGCAGTTCCAGCTGAGAGCTCCGGAGCTGGTGCTGGTCCGATTTGTGGTAGAAGATTATGACACCACCTCCCCCAATGACTTTGTGGGCCAGTTTACACTGCCTCTTGACAGCCTGAAGCAAGGTTGGTGGAGGTTGGTGGGGCTGGAAAGGGACTTTGCCTCTCTGTTCAGCTTTGCTGCATGGTGCCTGAGATCACCCTGAACCAGGCCTAGGCTGGGGCAGAGCCCAGGGATGGGCAGAGGACCTGACACTTGGCTACCCTCCCTACAGGGTACCGGCACATCCACCTGCTTTCCAAGGATGGGGCCTCGCTGTCACCAGCCACACTTTTCGTCCACATCCGCATCCACCATTCCTAAAGGCTCCACTGACTCATCCTGGGGGGGTCTGCAGGTGCCAATCTATATCCCCTGCAGAGCCTTGACTTCCTCTGGAGTGGAGGGATGATGGGAATACCAGCCCCCTCAGCTAGCCCACTGGGCCCACTCACCTGGTGCTGGGCTCACCTGGGTGACAAGGACTTCCTAGGTCCCTCCTGAAGAACAAGTGTGACCTATTCCTTGCAGAGCTGCTCATATGATTTCAGTGAGCTCCAGCCCTGGAGCCCTGAGACAGCTCTGGCTCCTCTTGTCCTTAACCCACCTCCTCACCTTGGCTGATAAGGAGCCAGGCCTGTTGCTCCCAGGAAATTTGGGGAGCAGGACACCTGTGAGCCCTAGCCCTCCAGCAGGGCCATCCTGACTCCTTTCTCCAGAGTACAGCTACCCCCTTGTCCCCACCCTGGGCATTAGCCAGCCCCTGAGCCTTCTTTCCCCCCAGGCTTTCCTGAACTCCTCCTCCAGCTCTTGAACCTGAACTCCCCTTCCTTCCCCAAAGCAAGAAGGGAGGGGTGAGGCTCCCTCCTCCCTGGGGAGCATTGGGGAACATGTAGGTAGGTTTTTAACTTGTGTCCTAGAAGAGCCCTGGAGAGGACAGTAGGAGAATATTTTTAAAAGTAAAGCAAGCTGAGCATGGTGGTGAGCCCTATGATCCCAGCTGGGTTGACACTGACCAGAGGTGGGAGGATTGCTTAAGCCTAGGAATGAGAGTCCAGCCTGGGAAACACTGCAAGACCCCATTGTAAAAAAAGAAAAAATAAAGAAGCACTTTTATTTTACCACTGCCACCCCGAGTCCCTCTACAATGCTACACCCACAACCTATGGGGAGGGGGTGGCCTGGGATGAGAGTCTCTGGGGCCTCTTCCCTCCCTCAGCAGGGCTTTGACTTGTTTAAGACAGCTAGGCAGTAGCGAGAAGATGCCACATCTCAAAATAGCTCTGACCCTTGCTTTTGGCTTAAAGCTGCTGCCAGTATCACAGGACTATCTAAGGACACCAATTCACAAGGTCATCCCTCACAGACTACATATATGAACAAACACACATGGGCCTTGAATGTTAGGACTCCAAGGGACCCTCAGACAGCCCCCATTCTCTAGCCTCAGCTAGGTTCAAGGCCCTTGTCTGCTCAGTAGGGCAAATCCCAAGGACTAGGAGCTTCCTTCCACCAGCCATGCCTTTTAGACACAGGCAGGAAAGCAGCAGGCCACTCTAGAGCAGTACCAGAAGAGGACATGGGCACCTGATGACACATTCCGGAGAAACTCTGGGCCCTTAACTTTATGGACTTAAGTCTGGAGCCCTGGCATTTTAGGTTCTGTCAGGCAATGGCACTGGTACTGACAAGGGCAGAGCCTGGTGACAGTCCCCACACAATGGCCTCAGCTTAGGCTAGGCTAGGCCTTGGATTGGCTCCAAGCCCCAGAAGAACCAAAATCTGAGGATGCAATAGTCTCCACCTTCCTGCAACCTCAGAACCTGATACACAAAGTCCCAGCCTCCCCCTGAACACAGTTCATGATGGGGAATGAGGTTTGGTTCTGATGGATTCATGTGTCTGAAAGAGAATGTTCAGGACCTATATTTAGAGCCCAGAAGGATTAGCTGGGCAGCCCAGGTACCTGTCAGAGCTGTCAGGAGGACCAGGCAGAGAAGCCGCAGCCCCAGGGAGGAAGCACGTCAACGTCAAGTCCAGTTGCAGCGTATGAAGAGCACTCAGTGTTGTCTGGTCCCCAGTGGACCATCTCTGGTCAGTGGCTGGCTGGGGTCCTATGTCTGGTGAGTACGAGCCAGGGCTGACCACCCCAAATCTGCTTTGTTTCTCTGGTTTGGTGTTGAAAGAGGAAGGGCAGATGGCTAGGACAAGGGCACAGTGGTGGAAAGATTGCTTTCAAAGGGCCAGGGTCTTGAAGGATAGGAAGCTGTCAGGAACTGAATATGGGAGGTTGGAATAAGTGAGAAATCATAGCTGTTAACCTTGGAGGTCCATGTTCTCCAGCCCAAAACAGGAATGAAGGCATGAGCAGGAGTCACAGTGACCTGGTCTGAGACAGGAGGGTGGAGGGCAAAGGTGTGGGCTTAGGCAGGTCCTGTGTCCTCCAATAAGGTTCCCTGGAAAGAGGCTCAGAGTCATCAGCCCCAGGGGCCTGCAAGTCTGATGAGATCAGGGAATGGATGAGACATTCCAAAGGATTAGAACGGAGCAGTGGGAAGTCCAAATATGGCCATGGGACCCCAGCAATCTGCCATGTTAAAATGATACCTCCTGGGAGCCTCCACAGAAAACACCTGATGGCACAGCAAGGGACATGTTCCACCTGAACACAGTGAGAAGGTGGGGTGCCTGCTCCCTGCATTGGAGGAGTCACTGCTGACCTGGGCTGAAGCAGCTGCTTTGGTCCCAGCTGGGGAAGTCCAGGCTGCCAAGGTGCTCGGGTGCTGGCTCAGAGCCCAGCTACTTAGCTTACATGGTGTCAACCTGGGTCAGTACCAGCTCCTCTGCCAGGTGGGAAAGGATGGGGGAAACAGCCAAGTTTTCCCTGAAAGAAGGGCAGCCTTGTCCAAGACAGGGCTTTCAAAGCTAGCCTGGTGCTACAAGGGAGCCTGAGTGCTTTTCTTGTGGGGCCCTGTCACCCTCACTCAAACTCAGTCTCCAGGACTCCCATATGTCCACTGCCACCTGACCAGAAATACTAGGAGGGCAGATGGATTTGTTCAGCTATTTCCTTTATTAGAAATAAGTGAGATGTATTGAGCAGAACAACAATGCATTTGGTATTTCCTCCCCCACACTGGAAAGGAATGCCCCCCACATACACAGCCCAAAGAAAAGGCAAGACAAAAAGGTGAAGCTTCCCCTCCCTGTTCCCAGATGCAGCATCTGCCCGTCAGTCAGTATTTTGGAATTTAATTGAAGGAAATTGTCCTAACAGCCTCCCTAGGAGTAGTCTGCTTGAAGGGGCCTGCCTTCACTTTGCAGCAGGGGAAAACTGATGTCTTGGGCCTCCTCTGATTCTGTTGCAGGTAGGCTAGGCCATAGCGAGGCTGCCCACAGGTGGGTAAGCACTGACCAGAGACTTTCCTGCCCTCTCCCCTGACCTTACGGCCCCTCTCTTTCCTAGACTGTAGCTCCATGCAGCTGTCCAAGGCCTTTAGGTCCTTAGGTTGGTTAAATGCTGGTCATATTTGGGGAAAGAATTCAAGATGACAGGAACATACCCACCTCTAGACTTTAGAGAGCCAGCAAGTATGGGGGTCAGCGGCAGTTAGAAGGGCCTGAAGCTTTCCATGAAACTTGGTGTTAAAGTAGCTTGGTGTAGGCCAGCCTTCAAACAAGACATCAGCCTCTTCAAAAACAGGCATGTGTGGGAAGACGGAGCCTTGTGTAGGCCCTAGCAGGGAGCTGAGGCCTCCTTTCCACACAGCTCTCTCCCTACACAAAGCATGGAGTCTGCGGGAAAATGCAGAGTCAATCCAAAGGCAGGAGGTTAAGGTTATCTTCAAAACACAGCAGCCAGGAGGGCTGGTGGAGGGTGGGGGCCAGGCTGAGGGGAGGTCTTCCAATAGAGCTGCTTGAGGCAGGTCAGCTCGGAGGCTCTGGGGTCCTTCATTTGTTTGGTTCAAGCCAGCCATGATGCCACCATACTGCATGGCTTCTGTGGGGAGGCCCTGAAGCCCACCATGGTACTTTCTGACCTTAAGTCTGAGAAGGGGGTTAGTGAAGAACCCAGGGGGTGTTTGGACAAAAACAAGACTAACAGTATAGCCTCAAGCCAATTCCTGCAGATCCAGGCAGGGTCCCCACCATGAGATAACAGCAGAGTCCAAGGAGCTGGCCACCTGGTTTTGGCAAGGAGATGCCAGGGTCTTTGCCAGGAGATCTGTTTCTTCTACAGCAGCCACCAGGGTCTCACTGTTTCCATTCCATGAACCTGGGTCAACCAAAGCAAATCTTGCTCCAGAGATTTGTGCAGCCCAAATCTCAAGACGCAGTTCAAGCAGGAATCTGGCCCAGAAACGATCAAGACTAGGACAGGCAGCCTTTCCAAGTTCTAGGTCACCCCAAGGTAGAAAAGACTTGGGGCGCCATGTGCCTGCTGTTAATGAGGCTGTAAATGCAAGCCCTGCCTCTCCGACTCCTCTGGTCTGTGGAATGCAGTGTACATCTTGCTAAGAGCAGCAGCTTCTTTGGTCTGGATATCTTGGAGTCAAGGAGTCAAAGGACAGCCATCAGGGCTACAGCTTGCAGTTTGCAGCACAGGAACAACTGGGAAAAGGGAAGCCCCTAGAAGCCTCTGATAGCAACCTACCTCAATAGAGTTGCTGGCTCTAGCCGCAGTCTGCAGAGAGTGGGGAGCTTTCCCACTGGTGGGAAACACAGCCCCCATCCCAAGGACACAATTTCCTCCAGCTTGGGGGACTCTGCAGAACTAACCTCTACTCTATAGCAAACCACACCAAAACCCACAGCCTAAAACAAGCCCCTGTTGGCCTGTAGACTGTGGCTTCAGGTGGTGTGACAAGGTTGAGCCTGGCCTCTTAGCTAAGCCTTCATTCCTGTACAAGCTGAGAGCAAGGAAACCTCCCACACCACACCACACATCACACTACCCACCCATTTGCTTCCTCCCAGAGCAAAAGCTACATACAACCTTTCATACGGGTTGCTGACAATTCTACAGCCTGGTCCTCCCCAGGCCATTTGGCTGAATTTAAGAATACCTGGACAGCCATGTGACCAGAGCCTTGATTACTTTTTGGGAACCTGGAAGCACTGACACTATCACTTCCACCACAAAGATCCAGAAAATAGCATCAGTGAGAATCAGACTCAGACAATGGCAGTGTGAAGCCATTTCTGTGGCAAGTCCAGATCTGCCTCTTTTCATCATTTCTTGCAGCCACTTGTAAGCTATGTCTTGGAAAGGAGCACAAGAAATAACTGATGGATTGGAAGGCACAGGCCAGGTGGCTGAGGGGGTCTGGGTACTGGCCTCATGCCATCTCTGCCCAGCCATCCTGGGAACACCCAGGTGCTATCTCTTTGCTCTAAGATGAGCTAAGCAGGGCTTACACTGATGTGGTCTTCACAGGTCCCGAACGCTACAAGAAGGGCCCCTTCACACTGCAGCCACCCCAGGCAGTGGAAAAGCAAAAGTCACACAAGGGACTCATCCCTATAGGGTTAGCAACAGCTGGCTAAAGAGCCCTTTTCAGTCAGTTGGCAGGATGACATCCTACAGGCCAAAGAGATGGAAGGGACTCGATCAATGAAATCTGCTTGAATAGATTTGTCCCCCTTGCTGTTCTAAAATGCAGAAAGGCCTGGTCCCAGTAGGGGTCAGCCTCACCCAAGAGCTTCACCTGCCATTCTGTGAGATCTGAGCCTGTTCCACCTTCCCCTCCCTCTCAAAAACAATCACTCCAGCCAATTCAGAAGGGAACCTGGACAAGCGCCCCTCCAAAGTTTTCTCCTGCTACCCCAAGAAAAGTCAATGCCTCCTTTTGAAGAAACCAATTAATTGTACCAATGTCAGTCTGCCACTGTTCTTGGGTCCCAATTTTGAGGAATGATCTGGATTCAGCTTTCCATTAGAGAGCAAACATCCTTGTACAGTTGGAACATGAAAGATAGTTAAAATATTTATATATATAATATATATATACTTTTATTATTCACCCGTTAACTCCATAATATGCCAATCACGAGCTAGTTTTCAGCAGTTACATTCCCTTGATCACAGCTGCATGAAGATGTGATTAACTGGAAAACAGGGAGACCAGAGACACAGCCAAAGGTGACATCACGCAGCCCACGCCATTGCAATACAATTGTCAAGTTCGCTGGCGGTTTCGTAAAGCCGATTCAGCTCTGTTCCCTTTGCCAGGGATTCTCACATTTGTGAAAATCGGACCAATTTGTGGGGTTCCATTTCCTGGTTGGAATTCTCAGTGGCTTTATCCAGAATCTCACTGGTGACTGGTTATTGTAGCACCAGCCCAACCTAGGAGAGCCAAGGGAGAGAGGCAGGGTTGAGGTGACAGTCACCGTAAGATCTCCCACTGCCTGTGATACTGAAGTTCCAACTGAGCCTGCAGAACAGGCTGTGCACTGTGCACAGACCCCCACCGCACCAGGCCTCCACTCAACTTCCATACCAGGTTCACACATGTGCCAGAGCCTACCAGGAAAGCAATGGGCTTCCCTAGGACAAGTGGCTCCAGATTACCTGTAAATGCTGCCTCCACCTATGCCCCAAGTCTGCTCTGTGGCACTAAGGAGGATCAGGGTGGCAGCCCAGGAGAGGAAACACTCCTCAGATTCTCCAACCCTAACTCAACTCCCAGTTTCCTCACACAGCGCAAATGCTCTGCCCACCAGGATGGGGCAGCTCAGGTGGTGAGGAAAGAAACTGAAGACCACCTTCCAGCTTCCGTGTGGCTCTGGGACGTGCCCCCTCTGCCATCCTCATATCAGGTGCTGAAAGGGGAACCCTGACCCACTGGCCTGGCCACCAGAGGCAGGCACTGTCAAGGGCCCAACACGAAGTAACAAGGGCCTAGATTGCTGCTATATCCCTGACCCATGACCCTGTTTCTGCTGGAGACACCAACTCCCAGAGCCAGGTGAGGCCAGACTCCAGCCGCATGCAGCACGACACGTACCTTCTCTGCCCCCATGCTGGGGCACTTCCAATTGTAAAGGTAATACTGCAGGTTGCCATCCCCTATGCCGAACTTGAGCTTCTCCAGGAAAGTTTTGTTCTCCATGAGATCCAGTGCATTAAACACGTCAAACCCTTTCTGCACGGCAGCAGAAAAAAACAAGACCAGGTGAGGACAGATGAGGGCTGCCTCATCTTTCTGCTCCCTTTGCTATCATATCACAACCATCCTATAGAAGATTCCTTCAGAAACTCTGCTGCTTCCCTGTTAAATCCAAACTCCAGCAGGCGCCTGGCTGTCCAGATGCAATTCTCAGGACATGGCATGCCACCCCCAAGTGTCCAAGTATGTACTCAGTATTCAGACGACTGCTCTTACTGTCCTTTTTATGCCTCCCTAAAACTCTAGTAGTTTCCATTGGAGACCAAGCTCTGAGCCCTTCCTCTGAGAAACTGGCTCCTGTCCACTACTTGGCATTTGTGTTGCTTTCTTACTCCACGGACACCCCAACTCTCAGGCTCTCAGTGGGCACCGTGTGACCATGTGGCAGCTGCTGTGGTACTCTGAGACTGAGATGAAAACACTCCTCAATCTCACCAACTGGACCGGAAGTTCTCACAGGGCAGGGACTGGCTTGCCCACAGTGGGCTAGGCTGGTCGCAGGAGGTCACCAGAACCCCATGACGAATAACTGACTGATGACCTCTCCACCCCATGCTCAATGGTCAGATCTTCCAGTGACTCACCAAGACAGAGGCCAATCTCCCCTTTCCCAGGCTGGGAAAGCTGTGAGAAGAACCCCTGTACTCCCAGAGCCGGCCTGGCTATTTAGGCTCCGTGGTGGCACCTCCTGTGAGAACGAAACTCCCTGAAATAAATCAGGAGGCCTTCATTGCCTTCGCTATGTCTGGATGCTCCTTGTTTCCTTCTACTCTTAAGTTTTTGGCTGAAAACTGTGGGGACGCTGCCTAAGCAGAGTGTGAGGGTGAGAGGAGCTCAAAGCCTCCCAGCCCACGAGCAGTTACCTCCTGGGAGCTATGCTCACCATTGCTCCCCTGCCCCTGCCCTACAGGTCTCTGGAGACTCCAGTCTGCTCCTCACCATTTTGGCGAGAACAAGGGCATCACTCATGAGGTCTAGAAGAGGGGTCTGGGTGTGCACGTTGTAGAAAGAATAAGCAGCTTTTAGACTCTTGTGGGTTGGATGGTTCATGATGGTGGAGGGAAGTGTATAAAAGCTCAGGAAATCCGTCACCTCTCCATTTGCATTCTAAAGAGAAGATAATAAAGAGACCACGTCAAACATGCACTGGGGCACTGCAGCCAGGAACATGTTTTCTCTTACTCTCACGCCACCTTCAGGCAGCTCTGCCCCCATAGATAAATGGGTGGTAACTGCAACAGGATAGCAAGGAAAGAAGACAAACACTGAGAACAGTGCCAGGCTGACTGTGGGTCGAACCCGCCAGACCTCTTTGCCAGCCTGGGCACCACCAGGAACTTCCCCTCAGGCTGTGTCTCTGATGTGTGGCCAGCACTGTATTAAGCCAGGACAGGCAAGGAATTGAAGGCTCACCTGACTAAGAGGGGCTCGGTTTTCTCCATTCTGTTATTAAATGTGGGGACAGAGAGAAAAAAGGTCAAGCCAGGTCCAGAAAGTATCTATCATTTCAGCATATGCATGCTACAATGTCCTCTCTTTAGGGAGGACCAAATGCAGATGCTGAAGGAAGTCTAGGGTGGGAACCACTTCAGGAGGATGCCTCTCTAGGACTGAGCCAGAGGCCCTGCACGCTGGCCCCCCCACTCACCTCCACCACGAAAGTGTCAATGATATTCTCCTGGGGGTAGAACCAGTGCTCCACCTCCTCCTGGTTCATGACTGGCGTGAGGTGAAACTGCTTCAAGTACCTGGTGAGGAGCTGGTGCACTACTGGAATGTCCTTTTTTTCCATTGGTCGTAGTCCAGCTGTCTTGGGAGTCTGGAAAGAAGACAGAAGAGATGGCATCAGAGATCACCCTGGATCTACTCACCCAGGTCCACAAGAGAGAGCCCTTGGACATCCTCAGCACCTCCCTGTCTACCCCTGTGCCTGTCTGCTCAGGTGTAGGTTCTGCCTCTGGGCTATCTTGTGGCCCTTCCTCTCCCAGTCCAGGCTGTCATCCAAGCTCAGGCCACAGCATCAATCCTTATCCATAGAGCCCCAGGCTGTCTTCCTAAGAAAAGCACAACCCATGACACCCCATGCTTGTTTCACCCTCCCAGACCTAGAGCACAAGACCTTCCACTCTTGGGCCAGTTGGCTGTTCAAGCTGAACCTTCTGTCCTCTAACTGGGGTCAATTCACTCCTAGCGTTAATCTCCTCTGAGCCCTCACAACTGCGTCACACTGAGTGTAGCTAATGTCTTCCTATACTCACTGATCTCACCTCTTAGAGCACCTGATAGACAGAGCCTGGTGCCCAGCACACATTGGATGTGTGCTTTGTCTGCCCACTTGGACCACCACACTGGTAGTGCTCCTAACAGGACCCTGTAGCAAGTTAAGTCAGAAGAAAAGCATCCAACTCCCAGTACTTCATCAACCAGCGTCCCACCCCAGCTGCTTTTCCTAGAAAAATGCTCCAGTAGAACGAAATCATATGACTCTATGGAGCAAATACTGGGGCTGACAGAACATCCCTCAGGGACTCAGAGACACAGAGGTGGGGTCAGGCCAAGTCTACAAACAGTGTGGTGTCATAGTTTACTGGCTTCACCACCAGATATAAGGCTTCCCAGTACAGGAAGTACCATCAAACCATCAGGTCTTCTTGCCTCCAAGATTCCTTACCAATCCTTGTCTCTCTAAGAAACAATACCGACCTCTTCCTATGTGCCAACTCCCTCCATCACACCTCAAGTCCTGACTGAAAACACAGCCATGCTGGGGTCTAAGTAGACCCAGACAGTCTTCCAGCTGCAGCAGCACTTTAAGTTTGCTCTCTGCCTACCTGCCCTCCCCGCATGCAGAGCAAACCAGCCAGGATAACAGAAGTGAGAAGGCACCCACCATGGCCTCCCAAACCTGTTTGTTGACAGTGTCCAACTCTACTGCAAAAGTCTCTCAAGATGGAACACTAATGACCCCAAACCAATGGATTAACCCAATTCCAGGTGATTAATCCTCTTGCTGGCTGACGGACCCTGGTAGGTGGCCCTCTGATGAGCTGGCTCCCCTAACTGTCTGGACTGACAGCCAACTGTAACTGCTACAAGGAAAGAGGAGGGACTTTAAGAATCCCCTACTCTGGGGTGCTGAAGCCAGGTACAATCAGAGAACAAGGAGCATTTGTTTTTGGAGGAAAGTTAAGAAAACTGAGACCCATGGGTGGCGCCTGTGGCTCAAAGGAGTAGGGCACCAGCCCCATATGTCGGAGGTGGCGGGTTCAAACCCAGCCCTGGCCAAAAACTGCAAAAAACAAAACAAACAAACAAAAAAACAAAACTGAGACCCACGACAGAAAACCGGCTCACTTAGGTTGTCTAGTCCTTTGATGCCAAATCTGGGAAAGGGAAATGGTATTAGAAGCCTGGGCTTCCCTCACAAGCTTCCCCTCTTCACTGGACTTGGACAGAGGGGGGTGCAACAGACATTTGGAAAGTGCTGCCGTGGATATGAAGGTTCAGTGAGTGGATTCATCTTTCTATTTATGTTTCACTTGGGCTAAAATTACAGAGAATAGGTGTTTTTGGAGCTTATCAACAGATGGCAGGGAAACTAGCCCAGGTGCAGATTCAAGGGAACCAAGAAAATCAAACTAAAATAAAACCCTTCCTGTAGATAACGGGAACAACGGAAATAGAAAGCACAGGAATCTGGGAACTATGCACAGGTTTACTTTCTAGGTAAGAGCAAAGCCCACGAAGCCCTGCTCTTCTGCTGATGGACAGGCTTCCCTGACCTCCCTCCTGCCCACGCCCCTTGCCCCCAGCCACCACTGGCCTCTGGCAGTCGGTAGAGCTTCATGGTACGCTGCATGGTCATATTTCTGCTCAGATGGGAAAACTTCACTTCAATCAGCTTCCGTGGGTTTAGGGACCGATGCCAGTACCTGTGGGGACAAAAATGTCCTATCCTCAGGACTCAGGCTAGTCCCATTAAGAGGACAATGGCACAGAAACTTCCAGATGTCCAGTAGGTGGCATGAGAGACACGTGTCACCCCCATCTCCAGCATACCCCTCCACCTAGTGAATACAGAGCTTCCACCGCTCCTCCTAGATTTTTTTTTTTTTTTTGAGACAGAGTATCACTTTGTTGCCCTGGCATCAGGGCTCCAGCAACCTCAAACTCTTGGCCTCAAGCTGTCCTCTTGCCTCAGCCTCCTGAGTAGCTGAACTATAGGTGCCTGCTACAATGCCTGTCTAGTTTTTTTCTATTTTTAGTAGAGATGGGGGTCTCACTCTTGTTCAGGCTGGTCTTGAACTCGTGAGCTCAGGCAATCCACCTTCCTTGGCCTGCCAGAGTGACTGATTATAGACTTTAGCTACTGTGCCCAGGTGCTTCCTATATTTTCTTTCTCCCTATTTTTCTTTCTCAATTTCAAAAGCTACTCTTTTTATTTTATTTTATTAATTTATTTCTTTTTTGAGACAGTCTCAAGCTGTCACCTTAGGTAGAGCACTGTGGCATCATAGCTCATAGCAACCTCCAACTCTTGGGCTCAAGCCATCCTTTTGCCTTGGTTTTTCTATTTTTAGTAGAGACAGGGTCTTTTTTTGTTCAGGCTGGTCTCAAACTCGTGAACTCAAGCAATCCACCCGCCTTGGCCTCCCAGGGTACTAGGATTACAGGCATGAGCCACTGCACTGTGAGCCACCTGCACAGGGCCAAAAGCTACTCTTTTGCTACAGTAGTTGTCTGGGGAAACAATCCTCACTTCTACAATCAAGTCAATACCCAGGAGACTGGCAGATGTGTTCATCCTCCCCTTCTGCATTTATACCTAGTGTTTCTACTTTTAAAGTTCTCTAGGCAGAGATTATTCAATTATTTCAAACAACTTTCTAAGGCAGAGGTTGTCTTTGGATCACATAGGGATTTTTTTTTTTTTTTTTGAGACAGAGCCTCAAGCTGTCACCCTGTAGAGAGTGCCGTGGCATCACAGCTCACAGCAACCTCCAATTCCTGGGCTCAAGCGAGTCTCCTGCCTCTGCCTCCCAAGTAGCTGGGACTACAGGCGCCTGCCACAACGCCCGGCCATTTTTTT